>JAOYMZ010000285.1:0-25834 GCA_025802335.1 Pinguicula primuliflora | reverse complement strand
GCATAGCAGTCACTTTTATTTCTTCTTTGCCCATGTTGTTGTGTTTTGTGTGCAAAATGGATTGAAAATCCATAAAATACACAAATATGTTGCAATGTATCCGCATGAGACGAAATGAGATGAATCAAGCGAAAATAGGGTAAATAAATCAAAATTACTAATGAATCTCTAGCTAAATGAGCTTAAAAATATCATATAATTTTGGCTTATCAATATTTAGAGCTCTTCTTCGTTTCCGTCCAATGCAAGTTCAAAGGAGCGTGCGAACTCCATTAGGAGCGGCTCAGTTATCCCGAAAGACACACCAGCACCACTTCATTCGTAAAAGTGGGGTGGGTGGTGAGTGATGGGGGATAATTGGTAGAAAGCTGCTGGTTTATCTTCCGAAATAAAGATAATTGCATAGAAGGATATGGTATGTCGAATTCTTGCAGTGACGAAAGCAGAGAAGAAAGCGACGTTGGCAACCATTTTGTGAATGAGGAATAGGTTCTTGTTGTTGTTGTATCTATTTATAGGGACTGGAATTATCATAATTGCATCGTGAATGTGGTATCCAGTTGTTCAATATCAAAACAGAATATGAAAAGGCTCGCTCTGTTAGTGAAAAGATGCAACTTTGTGCGGATCATGAAAAGACTACAGGCATCGTCTATGAAAAGGCGCATTGTGTTAATGCATTTAGAAACAAATACCTATAGTTTAGGGCCCGACTAAGGTATCCGGATTAACCACGTATAGTCACGCAATGCATATTGGATGAATAAGATTTTACAAAATTGAAAATACATGCTTTGTTAAGGTTTAGGGTTTAACAATGACAAAAAAATACGCGACTGGACGTGGTGTACCGAGTAAATTAGTCGGTCCCTAAACCCTATAGCCTAGAACTTTGATGAGAACTATGCGACTTGACATAGTATACCCAAATATGTCGTGCCCTAAATTCCATATGCTAGAACAACGACCAAAAGAAGGCGACTAGACGTGGTGTACCCGAAAATGTTAGTGGGGCCCTAAAACTTAGAAGCTAGAACAATTTCGACAACTACGTGACTAGACGTGGTGTACCCGATTACATCGATTGGGTCCCATACCCTAGATTCATAAACAATCAGAATTCAATAATTATTCCTAAATTCGTCTTCCTAACTTTTAACTAATAACTCTTGAGTCTTTACCCTATTCAGAATGTCACAACTCCGTTCTTTATATGTAATTGCACTATGTATGATTCATTTATCTCGAAGTCAAGATACTCCTATTAGGGAGCACAATGAAGTCTCTTTGTTCACAACAATCGACTTGTATGAGAATATGATCTTATCTGACATAGTGCGTCCAAAATAAGTAATACTGACACACATATCATTATATCATCCTCCAACACAATTTACTTTTATTAGGCTATAGGGCCCGACTACGCGCAGTGAACTCAGATACATAGTCGGGCCCTATAGCCTAATAATGAATGATGATCCGTGTTCTTTTTTCCGTTAACGTAAATCAGGATAATGTCGTCGTTCATTCCTCGGTGGATGCAGTAAATACAACTACACGTGGTAAATCTGGCATCGGCATTCGGTGCTTGACACTAACCCTGTAACCCACCATAACATCATCGAACAACGGATGTTGTTCCATCCCCTTCGCGCTTCGAATACCCTATCTATCTCCCCGCTGGTAGGTAGGGATTTCTCAATGTGATTCGCTACGCTTGCTTGCCCTTATCGACATACTCTATTGCTTGCCGGTTAGGTTAGCGAAACATTTCCGGTAGCCTTAAGTCGCCACACTTTTTGGGAAGATTTTCCCTTCTATACTCTCTTCGAAAGACCATAAGCTCGAAAAGGACTAAAATTGTGGAAAGATCACTGCCATCTTAGCGAAGACGATGACTCTTCCGAGATTAACACGATGGGTCTCGGTCATTATCGATAGCTGTGCGGTTGTATAATATTTGATGGACTGACTAACTTATATGGGTTTATCACGTGTAGTCAAGATCTTACCGTCGGATGTGAATCGAACCACGGATGCTATGCTAATTACAGGTTAGTTTGAGCATGAATGCCACTTTCGGGATAACCATGATTGGTCGAGGTCGGGTCGATTGCTGTATTTGTTCCGACTATGTTGTTCGGGATATTTAAGTATGGTATAACAAAACTCCCGACCACGTATAGGTGGCTTTTAGAATGGATGAATTCCCGAACACACGTCACGTAAATGAATACCACTGAATCTTTCTTCTCTAGTCCCAATATGAAAAATTGGAAATAAAAAATTGGACAAGGTACGATACGAACTACAACACCTCACTCCCACCAACCACTTGTAGTTTCGTTCTCACACAACCACTATTGCATGTCTTCGCATAGTGTTTGAGGATACCGCACTTCTGGCAACGATTCTTGTGTTTCATTCTTGCTTCGCCCTCCGATGGAGAATGCAAAGAAATTGGCCTTCCACTCTTCTAGCCAGGAACCTTTGAGGTCGGAAAAAAGGGGTGCATTGACGGAAACGGCATGGAGATGTATGCCACGACATGGATTGCCATCATGCACCCTTGTGTAGTTCGGCGTCGGCAAGTTAAGACTGTGCAAACTCTTGTCGTCATCTACATAAAGTGACTTGGCCTGAATGTTCATTACGACTTCTATCTCGTTGACGTTGAGCTGACGTGCAACCAGTCCGTTAGCTTTGGTCTCACCCGTTGCCACATCAATTGTCACAGACTCATGTCTCGGCATAATCATGGAGTCAGCCTGCGTGCATTCTGCCACTCCCTTTGGACGCAAAACAACTTCCAAGGTATGTCTCGTTGAATCTTCGTTCTCACGTTGGTCTAAAAATCCAACAACATCGCCATCATCAAGTAGGAAATGGTAGACTTTACATGGTCAAACTTCCTTTTGGGATTGTACTGCAAAACTAAATATGTTGTATCTCTACTAAGACCATATCTGGTATAAATGAGATCTAATAAAGATGCGAACGATAGGTTCTCCTCGATTTGAAGAGCTCTCAAACTAAAGTCGATGCCTGTTTCTATAAGCTCCGGAAGATCCTTTACTTCATCAAGATTTACAATCTTATCAAATAAAGTCAGCTTCATCTGCAAATAATAGATAACCGGGTTACTCGACCAAGCACGGTAATCATGGCTATAAGGTGTCGGGTGACCGAACGCAGGCTGCATCCTGTATTCTTGACCACAAATCGACTGAATTAATTGAGAGAATGAACGTTCGGATCACGGAATTGAAATCCTCACACTTAAATGCATGACCCATACCGAGAACTAAATAATTGTGTCCATAAATAAGCTAGAATTCAAAATCAAACGCACATTCAAAAATGGAATGCGGATTAGATCTGTCCTATTCACGCTGCGCCTGTTGATGCTCTCGGTCTCTCTGTCTCTCTCGCTCTCTTTGAATGTATTTCCAAAAAAATTGAGCCTAGAATTAGGGAGAAGAGAAGAAAATTATTGATTTGTATTTTTTGACGACTGGAAAACTATAACGGTGGTTGGGGATGGCGGGAATGGGTGTAATTACGTTAGTTGACAGTTTAGTATCAGCGTTTATTATGATAAATTAAAATATATTCGATTTTTGATTTATTTTTAAAGATGATGGTTACATTTGCAATTCTTTTTTTAAGGTTACTTTTCAAAAATAAATTTCTCATAAGGTTATTTTTTGCGAATGACCGGGTAATTTGGTGTTATTTGTGCTAATTTATGTCGCAAACCAATGATGGGATCGAGATCCATCCCTTGTGTGCTTGTAGACCGTGCGAAGTCATAAAATTTAGGACGGCAATCCAAGTTCAATTTTACAATTTCAATGTATTTGTTTATTGTGGTGGGTTTAATGTCCCTTCATTTCAATGTATTTGTTTATTGAAATCTTATGGGGGAATAATTGTTTTAATGCGGATTCTAAGCTTTCATTCGAGGGGTTCTAGGGGGATCCCACAAAATCAGAGAAATCTCAGATGTGGTTCAAAATAACCAAAAACATAATATTACAATGTGTTTGTGCTGGAAACTCATAAAGTTTCAGGAGATTGGTTTTACCTTCATTTTGGAGGGTTTCTTAGTATTTGAAAACGATAATTATTCTAAATGGACAATATATGGGAGTCTGAAGGATTATTAGAAATTGTTGGTCGTAGGGGAGATGAAGAAACACCCATCCTGATACTTAATATTGATGCTCTATGTATTCCTGTAGGAAGAAGATCCGTATGGTCTATTATTTTGCAAAGAATGCAGATAAATATATGTGACTATTCGTATATCTGGTAATTTTAACTCAAATCTACCTGTAGACTACAACATGTTACACCAAGAAATGAGATTATTGAATGTAATAGATTCATCACCATGCTGAACTTGTGGATTTACCTTTGTCTTTGAGAAATTTTACCTAGTTTCAGCCAGGTGGTTATAGTGCTCGTGCGATAAACCGCTTTTTATTTTCTGCAAGTTGGGTTCTGAAATGGCCGAATCTTATACAATTAGTATTGGATAGAAGGCACTCAGACCATTGTCCATTACTCTTGTTGGATGATCAAGTGAATTGTGGACCTAAACTTTTTAAGGTCATTGATGCTTTGTTTCAACACCATAGTTTTGAAGGGTTTGTGATAGATACATCGTCATCTCTACATGTTGATGGAACTCCACGATATGTTCTATTGCAAAAATGAAACTGCTTAAGGAAGCTTTGTGTAACTGGAATAAGAAGGTCTTTGGTGATATAAACATAAATATAAAGAATGTTGAGGATCATCTGAAGGAATTGGATCAGAAAATGGAACTAATGCTCCTAGATAACCATGAACATAATAATAGGAAGGATCCGGGGATTGGGTTAATGAAGTTGGCAAAGGTGAAGGAAAGTTTTATCTTTTAAAAATCAAGAAGTAGATGGATTAAACAAGGTGTACTAATACTAAATTCTGTCGGTATGAGGAATAGCATGTGCTAGAAATACGATTCAAGGATTGAATATTCATGGAGAATATAGTTCTGATGTTTCTCTGGTCAAGCAGCATTTACACGAACAATTTAAGAGTCATTTTGCTGTTGATACTTCTTCTAAGCTTAGCGTGAATTGGGCATTGCCAAACAGACTATCAAACCTGGACAATACTATGTTGTTTCTTTTTCTGAAGAGGAAGTTCACTCTGCTCTATTGAAGTGTTGGAGTACTAAAAGTTCTGGCTCAGATGGATTTAGTTTTAAATTTTTGAAGCATTTCTGGATCCTACTTAAAGCTAATATCTTATTGTTCTTCGAGGATTTTTGGAATGCAGGGAAGATTGTTAAAAGCCTAAACTCTACCTTGGGTTCTTTGGCTCCAAAATATCAAATCCTCAAGTTATCAAGGATTTCCGACCTATCTCTATGATCAACTCGATTTATAAGCTGCTATCTAAGGTTTTGTCTACCAGATTGTCTAAGGTGCTGACTAAACTGATCCTTCCTAGTCAGACATGGTTCATTCAAGGAAGACAAATTCTAGATAGTGTTCTTCTTACTCATGAAGTCATTCATGAGACAAAGGCTAAGAAGAAATGTTGTGCCATATTGAAGGTTGATTTTGAGAAAACATTTGACATCATCCATTGGAGTTATCTTAGGGAGATCATGGAAGCTATGGGGTTTACTTGAAATTTCTCTAATGGATGAAGGCTTGCATTGATTCTACTCACTTCTCAGGGACAACCAATGGAAATCCTTGTGGTGAATCCAAAATGAGGAGAGGATTGAGACATGGTGATTTCTTATCTCCGCTATTATTTACTATAGCAGCTGATGGCTTAAATGTCTTAATTTAGAGAGCAGTAGCCTCAAATCAACTAGCTGGATATAGAATTGGCAGAAATGAGTTCAATTGACACGTCGACAATCTGATGATGGTGTTGTAATATTTGGCAATGCTAGTTTGGATGATATATTGGTTTTTAAGAGGGTGTTGAGATTCTTTGAGTTATGTTCTAGATTATGAGTTAATTTCCAGAAAAGTAATCTATATGACTTGAATATTGGAGAGGATGAGCAACAATGCAAGCCATGATTCTAACTTGTAAGTTGGATTCTGTTCCATTCATTTATTTGGGCATTGAAGTGGGTGACAATCCTCGAAGTGAGCAATTTTGGAGGCCTATAATAATAGATCATATTGAAAGGAGATTGCAGGGATGGTAGAAACAATACTTATCTCTTGGAGGGAGGATAGCACTAATTAAATCAGTACTATCTAGCCTCCCATTATACTATTTCTCCTTATTCAAAGCTCTTACTTGAGTGTTTAAGTAGATAAAAAGTCTTATGAGGAAGTTCTTTTGGAATGAACAAGTTGAGGACCCAATAAAAATCTATTGAATCCCGTGGGATACAATATGTTATCCTATTCAAAAGGGTGGACTTGGCATTAAAAATTTGTCTCAGTTTAACGTATCTTTGTTAGGGAAATGGGCATACAGATTATACATAGAGGATGATCAATTATGGAGTCAAGTTATTCTTAAGAATTGTAAAGCGGAAGATTGGAGAAAGTTTTTTTTTCTCGTATATATCTTGTGATGTACACCTTACAATATATAGAGGAGAATAGGACTCTACCTCACATTCCTCAATCCTACTCAATCTCTTCATTTATGGATCCTACTCAAAAGTCTAAATAATCCCTTATATCAAGGGATGTGCTTTTGACTAACTTGGCTTACATTTATTTTCCTTAACACTCCCCATCAAGTTAGGCGTGGGATGTCCAACACCTAACTTGAATAACACACCATGGAATATTCGACCATTCACTGTCTTTGTCAATATATCCGCTAGCTGATCTTCAGATCTCACAAAGGGAGGTGTCACAATCTTTTCTTCAAGCTTTTCCTTTATAAAGTGTCGATCGATCTCAACATGCTTGGTACAATCATGTTGAACTGGATTCTCGGAAATGTGAATCGCAGCTTTGTTATCACACATCAAGGGGCACGTATGCTTGGGTGTAAAACCAAGTTCAGTCATCAGCTTAACAAGCCACAACACCTTTGCTGGCTATTCCTCTGAATTCTGCCTCATCGCTCGATCTTGCCACTACTCTTTGTTTCTTACCCCTCCATGTGACAAGGTTACCTGCAACAAATGTAAAGTACCCAGAGGTAGATCGTCTATCCATAGGGCTTCCAGCCCAATCCGCGTCAGTATATGCCTCAATCTCCAAGTGGTCACGTCTGTTGTATAGAACTCCTGTGTCAGGTGACCCCTTCAAATATCTCAAAATCCTCAAGTCCGCCTCCATGTGATTTTTTTGTGGACTGAGCATGAACTGGCTGACTACTCCCACGCATAAGCAATGTCGGGTCGTGTGTGTGCCAGGTAGATGAGTTTACCAACCAAGTTTTGGCATCTGTCCCTGTCTGCTAGTTCTTTCCCTTCCTCTATCTTCAACCCATGATTGAGTATCATAGGAGTATCAACTGGTCTGCAATTCAATAGTCTTGTCTCAGCCAAAAGATTAAGGATGTACTTCCTCTTAGAGATGTAGATTCCAGCCTTCGATCTCATCACTTCGATGCCTAAGAAATATTTCAGCATCCCTAGATCTTTCATGTCAAATTCCTGGAACAAGTTCTTTCTCAGCTCTTCAATTTCCTCAATATCATCTCCAGTGATGACTATGTTATCCACATATATAACCAAGCAAGTGATACCTTGCTGTTGCCGCTTTAAGAACAGAGTATGATTAGATTTGCTCTGAATGTATCCATACTTCTTCATGGCAACAGTGAATCTCCCAAACCATGCTCTGGGTGATTATTTTAGTCCATACATGGCCTTCTTTAACTTGCATACCTCATGAGGGAGAAAATCATCAGCAAATCCAGGAGGTCCCTCCATATATACTTCCTCACTCAGATCATCATGTAAAAAGACATTCTTCACATCAAACTGATGAAGAGGCTAATCAAGATTTGCTGCTATGGAGAACAATACTCGAATAGTGTCCAGCTTAGCCACCGGAGAAAAAGTCTCTGAATAGTCTACCCCATAGGTGTGGGCGAGCTTTAAACCTTTCAACTGTACCATCAACCTTCCTCTTGATAGTATATACCTACTGACATCCAACAGGTTTTTTTCCTCGAGGCAGCACACACTTTTCCTATGTCTCATTCCTTTTTAATGCATTCATTTCTATCTTCATAGCACGTCTCCATTCTGGAATCTTCATTGCTTCTTTCTCATTATGCGGAATATCCTCATGATACATAGCAGTGGTAAAGGCACGTGCTGACTTAGACATACACCCCCTAACAACATCAGCAATGGGATACCTCTGAGTTTTTGTATTGTGCTTAGGGGTAAACCTTTTCCTTTAACTCCTCTAGTGGTACGATCAGGAAGCACATACTTGGGCGTCACAGGAATCCCATAGAATGAACCAATTCAGGGGATAACGTACTTACCGGAGTCTTCGACGAAGAAGATCCTCGAGGTGGTGAGCCTAGTAGGTCTGACTGTGCTCTATCTTCGTCCTGTTCCCGAGAGGGTGGTCTACTCAACTAAAGGACTGACTTAGGTAGCGTTTGTGCATAAGGCACATGGGATGAAGTGGGTATGAGTATGGACAAAGAGTCAGGTCACGATGGTACGTGAGGCACAGCCATAAAATGTGGCAACACGCTGGTGTAAGGGGCTGTGAGCCAATCAAGAGAGTCGAAATGATCAATAGTCTCCCCGTGACTCCTTGACTGGCTGGGTGTCAGATACAGGTAATCTATTTCGACAAAATCACAGTTCATAGTTACAAACATGTGTCGCGTGCGAGGATTATTACATCTGTACCCCTTTTGGGATATCCCATATTCGACGAATACACATTTCCCAACACATGGGTCAGACTTCGAACTCTTCTCTTTCGGAATATGAATAAATACTGTACATCCAAACACCCGAGAAGTTAAGTACAAGGGTGGGGGAATATGTGACTGTTCAGACAAGACCTGAATAGGAGTCTGAAACTTTAAGATCTGCGTAGGAAGTCGATTAGCAAGATAAGCAGATGTAGACACAGCTTCAGGCCAAAAGCTAGAAGGAACCTTAGAATCAAACATAAGTGCTCTTGTTATTTCAAGGAGAAATCGGTTTTTTTGCTCAACGACACCATTTTATTGAGGGGTATAAGAACAGGTGGTTTGGTGTACCATTCCTTTTTCTAAACAAAATTTTTTCATAAACTGGTTCACATATTCCCCCATTATAAGATCTGAGGATTTGAATTTTTGTCTGAAATTGAGTCAAAATCATTTGATAAAATCGGGCAAATTTATCGAAAACTTTAGATTTATTATGAAGAAAATAAACCTAAGTTATGCGAGAGCAATAATCAATAAATAAGAGAAAGTAACGAAATCCTTGACACCCAATAGAAGGGGCTGAACCCCACACATCAGAATGTACTAATGAGAAAATAGTCGAAACACGAGTATTAGAAGGTAAATACAGATATCTATGACTCTTGGCTATGACACAAGTTTCACATGGAAATGAGTACTAGAATATTTACTGGTGTTTGGTTAGATTTGTTTTGGATGACTGAGGCGTCGGTGCCACAACCAACTCTGAGTGTTGGAAGATCCTTGAGTCAAGAGTGTCCTTCCCACCGAGTCCACTTCGTCCACAAAGTACAAGCCATCTCTCTCATTACCACGCCCAATTATGTTCTTCGAACGGATATCCTGTAATACACAAAAAGTTGGGTACATCATGACTACACAGTTCAACTCCTTTGAGACATGACTTATAGATAGCAACTTATAAGACAGGGACGGCACATATAGACAGTTTGATAATTTCATAGAAGGAGAAATTTCAATAACCCCAATTCCTTTGACCGGAGTAGATTCACCATTTGCTGTGTGAACAACTTTCTTCTTAGAATCCTGCTTATGAATAATGTCTGGCAAATCATATGTGATAGTATCAGTAGCACCACAATCAATAATCCATGAATGTTTTCTAATTTTATTTCCGTCCCAAAATTGTTTGGAATGAGCCCATCCTGCAGCCCATCAGAAGATAAATCACCGAATAACTCCTCGGAAAAATATTTGGCACCAGACAATTGTGGAGGGCAAAATGGTAATTTCCATCTCAAGGAAATACCTGGATTTAAACTTGCCGGGTCACTTGTTACCTGCCGACCCGCTGAAGCACTTTCTTCTCCGCGACTTACATTTACGACCGTGATGTCGTCGGTGCCATCGAGCGCATCTGGGTGACTTCCGTCGGCAATTGCAGCACGACTGTCATGGCATCCCTTATTCTGCTGTCCCGGGTAATAGTTAAACGTGTAGCATTCTTGCTTTATGTGCCCTAATTTTCCACAGTGACCGCATCGAACGTTAGGTCGGCGGAATGAGGATCTAGCCGGAATTCGATCGTCTGACCGCCACTGTTGTCTGTATTGTCCATTGCCTGCCTCAATTCGTGTGTCTCGTGGGTTATAAAGATTAATTGCTGATCCCGCACCTAAGCCCGATGTTGGACTTGGTCTGCCGGAAGCTGTCTCCGAATGTAGGATTTGCGTTCTGGTAGCTTCCTGTCGAATCATTGCATCCGCGACTTCGACTGAGAGCAGGGGTACTTCTTTCAAAATATCTCTTACTGTGAGTTCATAATCCCTATTGAGTCTGTCCAGAAAGGTGAAGAGTCTGTGTTTGTCTTGTATTTGGTTGAATTTATCCATGTCTTTAACAGTTTCCATCGAATTTGCCCGACGACGATCGATTTCTAACCATAGTGAACTGCACATACCGTAGTAATCTTCAATAGATGTCTGTCCCTGAGTGAGACGATCCGCCTTAGTGATAAGGTCGAAAATCTGTAGGCTATCTTCGCCAGCAGTGAAGGGTTTTTTTTTCAGAATTTTTCATAGCTCATACGCTGTCGGATAATGAGCGTATTTTTGTACCAGTTGTCGATCCATGAATTTGGTCATCCATTTGAATACTTGTGAATCTTTCTGCTTCCAATTTGAATATCCCTCATCTGTTTCAGCAGGGGCAATGATTTGGCCGGTGATGTATCTGAGTCGTCCTCTTCCCTCAATTGCTCTTTCCATCAGGCGAGCCCATAATACGTAGTTATGATTATCTAATATAATGTCCACCACAGCCATGCTGGGCAGGTGGTTGTCGGGCTCTGTTTGAGAGGATGATGGTAGGTTGTGACTTGCGAGAAATTTTGCAAACAGCTCCTCCATGGAGCTTCTCTGTTCAGCCAGCGCCTTATCTCCCATGGCTGATATGTTGCTGGAGAATAGGTAGAAGGTTTAGGTAAATGACGATGCAAGATTTAGAACCTGCTCTGATACCATCTTACGAATTGTAAAGCGGAAGATTGGAGAATTTTTTTTTCTCATATATATCTTGTGATGTACACCTTACAATATATAGAGTAGAATAAGACTCCAGCTCCCATCTCTCAATCCTACTAAATCTCTTCATTTATTGATGTTACTCAAAAGTCTAAGTAATCCCTTATACCAAAGGATGTGCTTTTGACTAACTTGGCTTACATTTATTTTCCTTAACAGTTATTATCTCACTCCATGCTGAATATAGTTTTAACAGATTATCCATACCAGCAAGAGGAACTAAGCCATCAGTTTGGTGGTCTGATCTGTAGAAATATGTGCTCTACCCATGGGCGAACCCGAGTGAGACTGCGGGGGGTGGGGGTGGGGGGCACGTGCCCCCCTCAAAAAAATCAATTTTTTGAATTTTTAGAAAATAAAAATATTATATTTTAAACATAATAATCTATATTATTAATAAGCAGCACTAAACTGAACTTTTTTTTGGGTAGGTGCCTTTTTGTGAACTAAACGACACCAACCAAAATTTGAGTGGAAGAGTTTTCGGTAAGTGACTTTTCACTTTTTTTTTCTCTTCTCTTTTTTATATTTGGGGGCGGTTCCGTTGACATCTTCTTATATACATATTTATACACTCCGTTTTAATTCCGGTCACTAGGATCGTCCGTTGACGGAATTGGGCGCATCATTGGAATCCTTATGCATAAAAGATCACATGTTCAAGTTTTGGTACGGTTCTGGCGACTTCGTCGCCGGAATTTTCTAAAACTCTATTTAGGACTACTTGACCCAAGGGGAAATGTGAACCCTCCATTAAACGGTAATAACGTCGTCAGAATATCACCAAAACTTGAACATATGATCTTCTATATATAAGGATTCCATGTGCCCAATTCCGTCAACGGGCGATCCTAGTGGCCGGAATTAAAACGGAGTGTATAAATATGTGTATAAAAAGATGTCAACGGAACCGTCCCGTTTATATTTAGTCTCTCTTATACCATTTGTAAAAATTGAATTTATTTGGTGAATCGCTCCCCGTTCATCGGAACGTACGCTATCATAATTACTATTGCATTGTGTCGTTCAATTAGAGATGTAAATTGATATGACTTTGACGCCGTTTTAGCGTTAGTGACGTCAGACACGGGTAATTTTACTCACCAGTGGCTTCAGTCATGAGCAATAACTAGTATCAAATAGTAATACATAATTCAATTACGTACTAAAAATCTCACCCTTCATCACATTTCTGCCTTCTCTTACTTGGGCAAAAATAATTTTGTCAAAATCTCAAACTCTCCGGCGCGGCGCTACTTGAACCCTCGCAAAGAACAATCATAAATTTAAATATAATTATTTTGTATATTATTTAAATATTAATGTTTATTAAATAAATTAAGTAATATGAAATTGAGAGATTGTGCCCCGCTGCGTAAAAACCTGGATCCACTAGTGGCTCTACCTAGCATGGTTTCAAAGTATGCTACCAAAAAACATAGGGGATGGTCTAAATTCAAAATTATGGACTGAACAGTGGCATACACAATAATGTTTTGCTAATTTATATGCTGATCTATATAAAGGCACTGGAGATAAGAAAATAACAATTGCAGAAAAAGGAACTTACTTGAACGAGGTGGGTGTTCTGTTGGAGTCAGTGGTGCAATCTGCCAGAAATAACTCAACTTGTGGAGGTACTACTTAGCCTGCAATCAGCCCTTGTGCCAAATCCGTTGAGTATAACAACTCGACTTGTTGGAACACAATATAAAGAAGAACACACTATAAAAAGAATATTATTTTCTTATTAACTTTTGTGTAATTATATATTATACAATTCATACACTAAGTCGATTGGTTGGTTTACGTTCTCCATCATTCTTTGCCTACTACTCTTTTCTATTCTACTATTTTCCTTCTTTACACTCTTTCTTCTATTTGCTCTCTTACTCTCTTATTACATGGAATACATCTATTTATAGTGTACTAACCTACATACATAATTGTAGATGTTTCCTTCAAGAAATGCATCTAGAATATACTTGAACTACTGCATGAAGAAGATAGTATCTTCTTCTAGATGCTTCTCCACTTGAGCTTCTTGCTGGGCTTTTCTTCTTGGACTGGGCCGGTGTTGATCTCAACACTCCCCCTCAACACCAGCGCTCACTATACTGAGTTGGTCTTCGTAATTCACCTTCAGACTTTACTCCGAATGATTTCTCGACATCCCGATCATCTTCACGTTCTTCTTAGAACTCGAAGTTCTGTGCAACTTCGAACCGACTTCCTCTTGGAAATAATTGCTATCACTTTTTCTTTGATCAATACTTTTTCCATGTGGTCCATCTTACCACAATTAAGAGTGGTCATCGAACCTTGTTCTCACTCATCATCAAGGCTCTCCCACTGAGTTTGCTAGTGAAGAGCTTTTTCTCATTACCCTTCAACATGAGACTGCTCCCAATTATTTAACTATAGCTTCATAGCATGCAAGTAGTTTTTGAAACTTTTACAGGGATGGTAAGGTCGGCCACCCTTGCATAGCTTCTCTGCTGCAAGTTGTTTAGAAACTCTACAGAGGATGGTAAGGTCAGCCACCCTTGTATCATAACAATCCTCTATACTCCAGTATAGGTTTTCAAACTCTATAAGGTATGGTAAGGTCGGTCTCCCTTATAGTAGCAAGAAAATTTTCTATACTTCTGTCTAAAACTATGGATGATTTTTTTTTCCATCCTGGTTTGTCCTGTTGAAGCTCATTACCTTATGAAAGCCTCGTTGCGCCATAACCAGACGCTCGTTCTCACGAATCTGGAGCCTTATATCCTTCATGTTTGAAGAGAGCACTTTGAAAAGAAAAGAGCGTGGCAAAGGATCTCGGGCCTCTTTCGGCATCTCGCCACCCGAGCATGTTCCAACATGTCTTCTTCAATGATTGCCTTTGAAGCAAATGACACTTTGTCTGCTTCAATCTCTATCTTCACAAGATCTTTGTGGCGTCTTCTCTCCCACAAAACTCGATCTTGCAAGACTCCATATCTAGTTCAGCATTCGTAACCTGCTACAAGATCACCAATCTGGCTCTGATACCAATTGTTGAGTGTAACACCTCGCTTTGTTGGAACACAATATGAAGAAGAACACACTATAAGAAGAATATTATCTTTTTATTAACTTTTGTGTAATTATATATTACACAATTCATACACCAACTCGATTAGTTGGTTTACGTTCTTCTTCATTCTTTGCCTACTACTCTTTTCTATTCTACTATTTTCCTTTTTCTTTACACTCTTTCTTCTATTTGCTCTCTTGCTCTCTTATTACATGGAATACATCTATTTATTGTGTACTAACCTACATACATGATTCTAGATGTTTCTTTCAAGAGATGCTTCTAGAATATACTTGAACTACTGCATGAAGAAGATAATATCTTCTTCTAGATGCTTCTACACTTGGACTTCTTGCTGGGCTTTTCTTCTTGGACTGGGCTGGTGTTAATCTCAACAAATGCTTATGAACTTCAAGCAGATCACATATATGATTGACTGGGGGATATATAGACAAATTACCTTGACAAAACCATCATTAATTTCAGACTCTGAAGCTGCGAGATTGGTTTCATGCATAAAAATATTACATCACTGGCTCATCTCTTGCATCCTCTCTCTCATTCTCTTCTTCCTCTGTAAATGAATCACAACCATGAACACTCATCATCTCCATCAAAGGACAATCTAGTTGAAGAAAGATTTAGCAGAATGAAATTCAGAAAGAAGCATTAAGCTTGAGAATGCCAAAAGAATAACAAGCGTGATATTTCAGAGAAGCATAAAGAGGCAACAAAATGGGAAGAGCAAAGCTGACCAGCGAAACAAGGAGAATTTGTTGGGGATGACAAAATGGGAAAGAGAAGGATATAGAAGCAACCCATCCATCTCCGACGGCACTTACGTCACCAGTTTCTCGTCGCCGAGAACTGCATCAATGGCAACGGTATTTACAAGCTGAAGAGCACGATAGCGGAATTCTCCTTCGCGCGGACATTGCCCTTCTTATGGATCAGAAAGTGGAAGTAAATTAGTACAGAAATCAGAATGCAGTTCGATCTTCAAGAGTGAATTTGGGAAGAAGGCTGAGGTCCCTCCACAAATCACTGCCATCCCTCCTCGAACCACCGCCATTCCTCCCCAAACCACCACAAACGTGCATTGTCAGAGAAATTGCAGGGCGAAAGGAGGAAGAATTCTGTCGAATTTGGAGCAGCAGGAAGGAGGAGGAGTTTCCGTCAATTTGTGTTTTTGTAAGTAGAAGGATCGCGATGTTGATAAGAGATGTGGGCCTAAACGGAAAAATAAAAGGAGGAGACATCAGATTACAATCTAATATGAAAGGAGTTGGAATCTGATGAAAAAAACAGGTCACCTCCATTAAATCTGAACAACCTGGTAAATATATATCTTAAAGTGAACAACTCAATCTCTTCTGTTTTAGGAGATATCTGGCATATTTCTAAATTTATCTGTCACAGTGAATACTACCCTACTAGATATAACCCGGGTGCACTAAACAAAGAACAAAGAATCTTATTTTTAAAAAAGGTCGAAACAAATAACTTATAAACAAATTGTAGATGTGATCATTTTGCTTGATATTTTTAATAATTTCTAGCATATATTTCGAAATATACATGACAATGTAATTTTTTGTATTCATCAAGGGGGTTATACTGATTAGAGAAATGTTAAACGTACTCAATACTTGTGTACTTAATTAAGCAAAATATGTGTAATATACTTAAGTACACACGTCGTTTTCACTTGTATGGAATCAAAACCATGTCGTTTTAATTTATTACCAATATTAAAATATATATAATATATTATATGTCTATACACTTAAATTAAAACGACTTGTGTATTTAATTAAGTACAAAACTAGTTAATAAATGTAGCATAACTGGATCCTAATTATATTGCTATCGGGGTCAACTGGTTAAGAGGCACCACGTCACTTTCCAACTTTCACTTCATACACTATTCATCTAATGTAAAATTACAGAGTTTAGATGTTGTTTTCCCATCTGCCTAAGAAGGCAAAACATTAGGATTTCTTCCTTATACAAGTACATAGTCTGAACGCTGTTAGGATTTTGTAGTAACTATGATGATGAAGAAGTGATCACCACACTTGAAGGCGCTGAAGGAGGAGATACGGTACAGGGGAGGGAGAAGGGCTTGGAGAATTTAGGAAGAAGGAGAATTATAATATTCATTTATAATCCAAAAAATATTACAACACTAACTTAAATAGAAAGTAATTCAAAAGACATTGGACTTCCTTGCCAAGAAGGAGTCTTAATTAATCCTAATTAATAATCAAAACAATAATTAAATTCTTACTAAATTAAATCATGCGAAAACTATTAAATAACTGCAGCAAAGATCCATTCCACTCACGGCATGGCTTATATAGCTCATAATCATCGTATCGACGGTTAGGCTTTGGTGGACGCGCCGTGCGTCGTGGTGGAGGTGGTTCATCAACCGCCATGTCTGTATCATTCCCTCCTCCTAGGGAAACCAACTTGTTCTCAAGTTGGAGGGATGGATAGTGCTCGCGCAACACATCAACGGCCTCTCAAGAGTCGTCAGTAGGAGAATCCGACCACTGAACCAACCATTCCTCAAAACTGTACGAGCTACTGTAGCGGACAATGAAATCGAGATAGGGCGACCTTGCCAAAATTCCCGTGGTAAAGCTAAGGATGGGACCGCAGTGGCAAAAGGCACGAAAGCCTTGAGGAGACTAACGTGAAAAATAGGGTGAATGCGGGCACCCTCCGGAAGCTTCAACCTATAGGCCACCTTGCCAATTCGTTCCAACACTGTAAAAGGCCCATAGAAACGACGAGATAACTTGTGAGAAATTTGTTGAGCCACCGTGTTCTGGCGATAGGGTCGAAGATGGAGGAGGACCAAATCACCAACAAAAAACTCCAAATCGTGACGGTGCTGATTTGCCGCCTGAGCCATGCATGCCTGAGCTTGCAAGATGTTACGACGAAGGAGCTGAAGAAGCTCATCACGCTCCGTTAAGAATGCATCAACAGAGGAAAGAGTACAGGAACCAACAGAATAAGGGAGCAGAGCCGGCGATAACCTCCCATAAACAGCCTGAAAAGGAGTAATCTTTACGATTTCATTATATCTAGTGTTGAGGGTAAACTCCGCCCATGGGAGAAAAAAGGACCACTTATGGGGTTTATCATAAATGAACACGCATAAGTATTATTCCAATGAGCGATTCATAACCTCAGTTTGGCCATCAGACTATGGGTGATAAGCAGTGGAGCGAGAGAGATGAGTCCCACTCATTTTAAAAAGGGCCTCCCAGAAATGACTCAGGAAAATAACATCACGATCAGAAACGATATCTGAGGGAATGCCATGAAGCTTAACCAGAATGTCGATGAAAAAGATAACGACACGGGTTGCATCAAACGACGGTGGAAGTGCGCCAAAATGAACATACATAGAGAGACGATCAACCACAACCAGGATAGCGCCATACCCGCGAGATAGGGGTAAACATGTAACAAAATCCATCAATACCTTATCCCAAATAAGTGTGGGAATCGACAAAGGCTGCAATAACCCGACTGGTGGCTGAGTAGAATACTTCTTGGTCTGACAGACATAACATGAATCAACAAAACGATGCACATCAGCTCGCATATTCGGCAAGTAGAATGACTGAGAAAGCCGAATAAAAGTCCAAAAAAACCCAGGATGGCCAGCCTGAGGCAAAGAGTGACATTCCCATAATAAATCAGGTTTCAGCGCAGACATAGCTGAGAGACAAAGGCGATGTTTATAATAGAGCAGCCCATGATGAACAGCAAACGGCACGCGAAGACAACCATTACAAAAATCCTCATGCCAAACCAAACCAAATATGTCCAGTAAATCCCGCACTTAGACGGGGTCTGGGGAGGGTAGGATGTACGCAATCATATCCCCACCCCACAACAGAATGGAGAGATTGTTTCCGTAACGAAAATCCTCATGCAACTTCACCAAATCCAGTAGAGAAGTATTTTCGTGTAAGAGTTTGTCAAAAAAATCTGGCACTGGCTGAGAGAGTAAGTGAAAAACCTAGACATTAGTACCCGGCTTGTCGTGACGGGATAAGGCATCAACGATGCAATTTGCAGCGCCCATTTTATACTCGATGTGGAAGCCCGCCCAATAATTTTCGAATATAAAATTGCTGATTCAGAGTCTGGACAACTTGGTGCAGGAGCTCGTGCAAAGAGCGATGATCAGTACGAAACATAAACTCCCGGCCCAAGAGATATTGGCGCCACTTCTGTATTGCCTCCACGATAGCATACAATTCCTTGTGGTACGTGGAAGCAGCCATACGACGGGGGCCCAACTTCTTGCTGAAAAATGCTAAGGGATCGTCGCCCTGCATAAGAACGACTCTGATGCCATAGTCACATGCATCAGATTCGACAATAAAGTCCTGCAAAAAATCCAATAGATGCAGAACCGGAGGAGACAACATGGCTTATTTCAAAGTTACAAAGGCAGAATTCGCTGCTGATGACCATAAAAAGGAATCCTTCTTAAGCAAGTCCGTCAAGGGACTAGCAATGGAGGCATTGTGACATATAAAACGTCGATAATAACCCGTCAGACCCAGGAAGCCATAGAGCTGAGAGACAGACGTCGGAGTAGGCCATGCATCCATCACCGACAACTTGGTCAGGTCAGCCCGAATACAACCCTCGCCAATAAGGTGGCCAAGATACTCAATAGTGGTCTTGGCAAAGGAACATTTAGACAACTTGACATAAAAGATATTAGCAGCAATCAGAGCAAAAGTAGTGGCCAAATGCTCAAGAAGTAAATCCAGGGAGGCACTATAAATCAAGATGTCATCAAAGAAGACAATAATGAAGCGACGAAGATGTTGAGAAAATAACCTATTCATGCATGCCTCAAAGGTGGATGGCGCATTGGAGGGTCGAATGGCATCACCGAAAATTCATAATGTCCCTCATGCGTACGAAATGCCGTCTTGGCGACATCTGCCTCATTCATACGGATCTGATGATACCCGGAGTGAAGGTCCAGTTTGGTGAAAAATCGAGCAGTGCCAAGTTCATCAAAGAGTTCATCACTAGTAGGAATTGGGAAATTATCAGTAATAGTGACCTGATTCAGGGCACGATAATCCACACAAAAGTGAAATGAACCGTCCTTCTTCTTGACAAAAGAACCGGGGACAAAAAAGGACTGCGACTGGGCTGAATAATTCCCCAACCCAGCATCTCATGTACCATCTTCTTAATCTCCATTTTCTAGAAGTAGGGATAACGGTAAGGGCGAACGTTAATTGGAACCGTGCCGGGAAGAAGATGGATTTGATGATCAAACCACCGCCGAGGGGGAAGACCCTGCATTTGGCCAAAAATCGTGGCAAAGCATGTAACTACATCAGCAACACTGGTGCGCACATCGTCCGAAAGTGGCAAATAAGTGTCAAAATTGGAAGATTGAATCATAAAGACCTCATAGCATCCCGTGACATCATCCGCGACACATAAGGACTGCAACATGTTGAAGGAAATTTTGATAGGTGCCTGGATATCAGTCTGCAAAAACACACGACGACCTGCATAAGAGAACTCCATGGTCATGGCCAAATAATCACGGCACACTTTGCCCAGATATTCCAGCCACTGAACACCATGAACAATATCCGGACCCTTGAGATCAAGGATAAACAGATCAAGAGAAAACAGGAAGCCCTGCAGCCCCAAGGGGACCCCAGTGCACCGACGAGAGCAGATAAGTGCAGTGCCATTCCCAACATGCACCCGGAAAGACGAATGACCATAACAGGCAAATAAAGCCGTTCAGCAACCGATGGAGTAATAAAATTATGGGTGCTGCCATTATCAATCAAAACATGGACACCATTGTCGGCGATGTTACCACAAATATGCAACAAGAGGGGGTTGGGCGATCTTGACATGGAATTCAATGTCGAGATGTCTGCACCAACAACCAAATCAGTGTCCTCAACACCGTCGAGTTGTGTCAAAACTATATCAGCATCATCTTCTTCGTCAGCCTCAAGACAAAGGAGACGATTGGGACAACGATGATTGCGCGACCAACAATCATCACAATTAAAACAAAGCCCCCGAGAACGACGATCAACCTATTCAGCAGCTGATAACCGATGAATGGCACCAGGCGGCTATGGGATAGCCGGAGGGGCCACCAGAACTATGTCTCCGCATGGTAGAGCCCAAGGACGACGGGGGGTCAGAAGGTTCTACCCGGATTGCCTCATATTCGCGTGCCAGAGAAAAGGTGTGCGCCAATGTCGTCAAATGACGAATATTCAATTCCCAACCCAAAGGGGGTTTCAATCCAGCAATAAACATAGCCACCAAATCATACTCACGAACACAACAACCTGAGTCAAGAGTTGTTTGTATTCCGCTTGGTATGCCATCACAGAAGTCTTCTGACAAAGCTTAGACAAAGTACCCACAGGATTTCGATAAACCTTCGGATCTAAGCGAGTGATGACTTGGGGGAGAAAGTCATCCCAGGTAGTGAGCATGCCGTTATGCTTCACATAAGGAAATCAGTCGGCCGCTTGGCCCTCAATGTACAACCCAACATAACGAAGCTTGAGGTCATCAAGAGTATTGTGATGAGTGAAATATTCCTCAATACGAAAACATCAGCCATGAGGATCAGAGCCATCAAACTTCGGGGCATCAAAGCGGAGTTTGGGGGCCTGGATGGCGGTGGTGTCCAAAGTGTCACTGTAGGCCGGTGGCGGTGGCGGCGCATGGCCAAGGATACCACCGGTCGGTGCCGGTCGGTCATCAGATCTATTGGTGAGCGCCGCCAAAGTGGCAGTGAGCACATTAAAATTGGCATCCATCCTAGCCATGAATGCTTCAATATCAAACACCCGAATAGACAAGGTCTCGAGTTTGGATGCCAGATCAGAAACATCACTAGATCTGTTGGGGTCTATAACAGGAGGAATGTTGCATGAAGGAAGAAATCGGAACGGGAGCACCAAATATTAGGATTTTTGTAGTAACTATGATGATGATGAAGTGATCACCGCACTTGAAGGCCGTGAAGGAGGAGAGACGGCACAGGGGAGGGAGAAGGGCTTGGAGAATTTAGGAAGAAGAAGAAGAATTATAACTTTCATTCATAATCTAAAAAACATTACAACCCTAACTTAAATAAAAAGTAATTCAAAAGACAATGGACTTCCTTGCCAAGAAGGAGTCTTAATTAATCCTAATTAATAATCAAAACAATAATTAAATCCTTACTAAATTAAATAATATAAAAATTATTAAATAATTGCAGCAAAGATCCATTCCACCCACGTCATGGCTTATATAGCTCATAATCATCGTATCGACGGTTAGGCTTCGGTGGATGCGTCGTGCGTCGTGGTGGAGGTGGCTCATCAACCGCCATGTCTGTAACAAATGTTAAAAAACCCAATTACAAATGAAGTAATTGATGCGGTAGTGGGAACCTCGACAATCATAATCCAAAATGAGAACTCACATAGAAACAATTCCACAACGGATAAAATCTCAGCGCAAGAAGTTGGATCCATAATAGCAAAGTCAAAGTATTGGAAGACAATCAGTTTTTTTTTGGATAAGTAGAAGATAATCGGTTAATAGACAAAAAAAGTGATACCTTGCATCATTTTTTTTTCACGAAACCGGCGATATTAATGCCTCAACAGGAACCTAAAGTGGGAACCCAGATTGGAGAGCAATTAGCAACCCATATCGGAACAGAAAAAAGCAATGCTTATGAAAAATAATAAAATGCTTGCAAAAACTCTTGGACTAACCGCCGCTCTGCAAACCGAAGGAGTATGGCCGAAGAATGTGAACCAGTGAGGCGAGGGCTATTGGGCGTGGGGATGATCTATACTGCACGCAAAGAGACGCATGACTGGCACAACCACGCCCAATCTCATTAGGGCGGGTCCCACACTAACACATATGAGACTCACTACACATGACACAGTTGTGCGTGTCATGGGACATTCCTTATCGTGTCGTATAGCACTTTTGTTGGACGTGAGATTATGACATGACTGAAGAAAAATTAGTTAGTAAAAGATTTGTAAATACGGTAAATAATTATGAATCCTACTTTAGAATACCTCATTTTGGAAGATGGCTTTGTAATTAGAGGAAAACATTAAAATTAAGTATACGACAGAACACAATGCTATTTGGTTTAAAAAACACTTAGGACTTTTGTTGTAATTATATGCAAAAAATACTAGGTGTACAAATCTTTTTGTGTACAAAATTTGTAAAAACTACTAACACTCATTGAATTATTGTGAGGATAATTAATGAATATAATCTAAAGAAGATTAAATTTAATCCAATGGTTAGTTTGTACAAATTTTGTATAAAAAAATGTATACCTAGCATTTCTCATATATATATATGGGTATTCTATTTCTCTATCATTGTGAATACGAGGAAAAATTTTCCAAAAATTCTTTACTACAAACCGCTTGTTCATCTACCTAGCCATTCATGATTTTTTTTTCCGGTAATACAATGATCATGGGCGACAACATGACAGTGGCCGATCAAAACAGCCTTATGGCTGAACAATTTGCCAAATTACTGTAGATGCAGAATGTTCATCATCCTCCTTATCGGAGTTAGGGAACCACCATGGCACGGTGGTGGATATAAAACTGGATAATCACAACTACACATTATGGGCTAGCCATATGGAACGGGACAGTATAGGCAGAGGGCGGCTTGACTACATAACCAGAAGCATTACCGCACCGAATGGATCGATGAAGGATTCTCTACATTGAAACAAAGGGACTCATAAGTTTTCGAATGGATAACCAGATCTATGGATTGACGGTTATAAGGAGTGCATGTGGTTGCACGGTTTGTTATCAGAATGTGATAGTTTGAATGATGTTGGAACGGTACATTGTGATAGTCAATCTGCAATACATTTGGGTAAGAATCATGTTTTTCATGAAAGAACTTAACATATAGATGTGAAACTTCACTTTATTCGGGATATTGTTGTTGGAACTTGGTTATACTTGAGAAAATTGGCACGAACTTAAATTCAGCTGATATGGGAACGAAAATACTTTCGATTCTTCATTGAACGTATAGGCATGAGCAGTTTTGATACTTGATGCTTGTTTAGAGATGTATTGCTTTTTCCGTCCACTAACCAATTTGTGTATGGACACTACTGTTTCGGGGCATGTACCAAAAAAAGTGGAGATTGTTGGGATTTTAGGCCCATGTCCAGCTAGCCCATTCCAATATTTTGCACACAAGCACAATCCCGAGACACCTATAAGCCGGATGATGCAACCCGCTTTAGAGTTCGGGCCTTAGAGCTTAATTTATGACTCAAATAGACTGTTGGTTGGGTTGTGCTTGCATGACTATTGGCTGACGTCCATTATACGAGAACACGGTCCATTTGACCTCAATCCACTTCCTTGGCCCAAATATATGTATTTTTTGGCCCTTGAGTGCGCTGCGCAATATGACTATTGGGCTGATGCCTTGATCGTGGTCCATTACCTATTATGTAGCCATTTTCGTCTTGTGGGCTTGCTGACTTAATTCTGCCCCGTGTGAGTTTGTGGCCCTTGGTCCGTCAGAATGACTTATTCGATTGTCACTTGAAACTCTCTTTTCTCTCTTAGTTAAGAACTCTTTGTGACTCTTCGAAACCCTAGTTTGATTTCCACTCGGATACTCTGATTTCACTGATTAAATCAGTCTCTCGCCGGTTATTCTGTCCAAATCTAGGCTCCTTGTCAAATTTTTGTCGTTTTGAGCCTTTACTTGTGGTGTTTGAGCCGTTGAAATGTCGTGTCACTCGCCATAGACTGACCATTTGGTGTTCTTGAGATTTCTCTTGACATTTTTAGTAGATCTACCGAAGATCTATCTTCGAAAATAGTAGTTTTCCAATTCTATTTTCATCCACCTTGCATGCATGTTACTAACGGTTTTCGTGTTCTAATCTCAGATCCGACCACAAATCTTTGCTCATAGCTCTCGTGTCATTGCTAATGCTTTTGTTTCAAACATTGCATTTTTGTGACTAAATTGGAATGGGACACTTACAATTAGTGAAATGGATGCTCCTGTTTCATTCATGCAAGTGGACTTCAAATGTGAGTAACTATGTCAAAACATCTTTTGCTATTATAGTGGCGAAGCCAGAATTTTCGGATAGAAGGGACACAATTTTTAAAAATTTTGACTCAGCCCATAATTCGGGTTCGTGCCTTTGAATAAATGGATCCCGATGTAATTCTAGGTTCGGGCCTCGTCAGCGCATGTGCGTGTAGGTCGAACGCTAGTAGTACACAAATATAACTTTATTGCGGGACTAGTCAAACGATAGTAGTAGAAGTCTCTATTCTTTCGCGAGCTGGTCATAAATTTTATCCCGACGATCGAATGATAGCATTTAAGATTTGAGTTATGTTTGTTGCTTTTTAAATTCATATATTTATAAGATTTTAGCTATTTTTGGCGGCGAAGCGGCCAAAAGAGAATTTTATTACCGGTTCGAAAATATTTGTTTCTTTCAGAAATCAAAATGCCGCGCATGACACATACACAATTGGCAAAGAGTGCAATCAAATGTAAAATTAATCATACCATTGCTAGTAAACGGCCATGATAGATTCTATCAGCTTCGTCATCCATAGCGAGATTTTTTTTGGTAAGTAGTTTTATATTATTTATTTTGGTTGAATTCAACCAACACCCAAATATTTACAGAAGTCACACACGACTCTTTCAAAATCGATTCCCAGCTCCCACCGCACATCTCTATCACATCTCCACTCGCATTCCCGCACAGTGGGACCCACATACACCAATATATGTGTGTGCTCAACTGCTCATTAATGGAATTGTGGTGGTGCGTGTAAAAAAGGTGGTGGCTTAAATCATTTCCCCGCTCTTAACATCCACTTTTACATCTTTTTCACTTCATCGCAAAAAAAAAAAATTCCCCATTCATCGAGCCTTACTCCTTTATATCAAGAATTGCCATCCTCTTATGAGTTATGACTGTAAACACCATTGCGGATTGCCTTCCCATAGCGAGATTGCTAGGTTAAAATAATTATTTCTTAATTGCTGGTGTGCATGCAGATGCAATAATGTCTTGCATGGGTCATCAGTTGCATTGCAGTTCCTTCAATGCAGAATTAAATCCCTTTTTCTTAAGTTCCATTTAATACCATTTAATTACTGGAGTTATGCATACTTTGTACAGCTTTCTTTCTGTATTTATTGTTGGATGGGA
>JAOYMZ010000284.1:0-10230 GCA_025802335.1 Pinguicula primuliflora | reverse complement strand
TGGTCTGGGATCTTATCAAGTATTAAATACTTGGGAGGAGATTCACGTTTACGCTTTCTATTTTCTCTTTCAACCTTGCTGTGTTCAACATAAGCATGAACAATTTGTACAATACACTTAAATATCAATGTAGTGCAGTTGGATGTTATGATTACGGTAGCTAGCATGATTTTCATCTAGAAAATTAAATTTCACACACATAAATTATTCAATAAACAAAATGAACTCACAAAAACGTACACAAATAGCATAGTTGAAGCATTTTATAGCATGTCTTGCTTCCAATAACATACATAAATTGTTAACCAAATAAAAGATATTTACCGGTGGTGAAAAGACTTATTTCTGTAGTCCATAGAGAGTAAGCTCTCCAAAAGTCTCGAAACAGTTTGGAAAGTATAACAAACCTTGACAATATGAAGATAAATATGATGATAGGACAATTTTCATAGAATATGAGCAGAATCCTTGTTGCATTGAATCAAATCCACCTTTTTTTTCACCAAAGCGAACTTTTTTGCATTGAATCAAAGCAAACTTTTTGGAATTGAATCAAAGCAACCTTTTTTTTTTAACCAAAGCCAACTATGCGAAGATTCAATCATTGACTACTAGCACATAAGAGACCGTGATTTAAGATGGATTCTTATAGTTTCAACCATTTGAGTACTACTGCTACATGAGATGAGGAACCCAGCAACACGCATGATTCAGTCCAGCACAACAGAGAAATCACGTAATCCAACACAGATGTTTTATTAAAGATTGGAGTATCATTGGTCACACTAGTAAATCAACATCAAGACATTTCCAATAGACAAACATGCTCACCTTCTTCTTTCTTGTCCGGTTGGATGTGCACTTTTTACCCTCAATGTTAGCCTGCAGGATAGAATCAAAGCAAAAGGCAAACATGATCAGAACCATTCGAATAGATCAATTCTAAAACAAATCAAAAGTGGAAATCATAATTCCCATAGCTTCGCCACAGAGTACAAATCAATACAGGATTGTTGGTCTTGTTTCTAGAGCGAACAGAAAGTCACAACTCTGGGATTGTAGTATGTCAATTTTAAAAACCAATCCTAATTACATAAATATACCAACAATTTTGCATTTTAAACTAATTACATAAACCTCCCAATTCGTCATATTCTATTGGGTTTGTAAATTATGAGCTCGTTTCGCAGGATGTAATTACATAAGGCAGAAACCTACGATTCACGAACCTGCGGGCGGGAATGATGAAGAAATCATTTTGCAGGATGAAGAATTCTGTTGGGAATGAGAAAGAACGAGACTGTTAGGTTGAGAAGAGGGTTTTATGGTATATTTATGTAATTAGGTTAAAAAGTTGAAGCGCATAAAGTAATTTTAACATGAGATAAAAGTTCTGTTTTGCGCGATGTGCTTTTAATTCTAATTGTGCTTATAAGCACATTTTAAAATAAAATGAGTGTCTTGCGCAATACAAGTACTAGTACTTGTGCTTTTTTTTTACAATCTCTCTCTTCTTAAAAATAAGCACCTCATGAGATGGTTTTTTCCCATCTTAAAAATAAGCATGGCATATTGTAATAATATTCAGATTTAAATATTTTTATGACCAAATTAACCTTAACTAATATATTTTAATTAAATAGATTAAGGTCATTTAGTAATCTAATGTTAAATTTTTTATATATAATTAAAACAAAATTTTAAATGATTATTTTTAAGCATTGGTGCAAAACACCACAGGTTCTAAAAATAAAAAGAAGTAGTAGAAAAAATACTAAAAGAAGTACTAGAAGAAGTAGTAATACTTTTGCGCAAAACAGACCTAAAGTAATCAGGCCAATTTTTAAATATCGAGTAATCCTACATAAGGCAATTTTTAAGTATAAAAAAAAATTAAAATTTATACCGAACAAGATATTAAAAAGAATTATTTTCATAATCATCAATTTATTACAAGTAATCTGTTTTATCATAAATTCATTGAATAAGATAGTGTTGGGATACATCTAGGTGGGGGCATCTAATTGGTCGAACCACGTGTGTCCCAAGCCCAAACTACATCAAACATGTGAGGACCGGTTTGAAGAGCATCTCACTCAAATGACATACAAATCAATAGATAAAACATTATCCTTTTAAGTTTGTGGTTGTGAGAGCTTATAATTTTGTAGAATGACTTTTACAGAAGGATTTTTGAATGGGCAAAAATAATTATGTCACATTTGAACTTCGAATTAGTTTTAAAATTGTCACCGAGAAAAGCCTTTCAAAAGCTACTCTCACCTAACTTCTAATTTTTAAGCTTTTTTCTGACTTTTTTGTAGATAAGCTTAAGCCAAATCTAAGTAATCAAACACCCCAAAAACAACTTATTCTATAAAAAAAGACCAAAGAAATTGCAGAAAAACTCTGGCAAGTACCAGCTAAGCCACGAAACTTCGAGCATATGTTAATGTATTCGAAAATGTACATTCAAGGGTGAAATTGAAGAGGAAGTCGAAAGACAGAAAGACCCCTTCTTTGTCAAAATATATAAAGTGGTAAAGGACGGAAAATTACGTCTTGGCAATTAGCATTGTGGTCACCCGTGTACCGGAGAGAGCCCTAGACAGAGAAAACATCGTGTGTATCAATTTAGGTTCTGCAGAACAAGGTTAGATCCGATTTCTGATGGTCTTTCTCGTGATTCTTTGTTTATCTTCTTGATTTGTACCGTGGATATATAATCACTGTTGGTGAATGTTCTGTTGTTGTTCGGGATTACTTCTTGTCTTTGAACAACATCGACGACCTTAGTCTGGTAGGGATTGCTGATGTGAGCCGCTTTCTCGAGGCGTTTCAACAATTGCGTCGCACAGTTTTGATTTATATATATATATATATATTTGTTGGCCTTGTTTGTGAACAATAATCAGGAGTTTCTATGGTGGATCTTTTGATTGTTTGTGGATTTATTGTTTGGGTTATTTTGGAAAAGGTTCTCCGCGTGCGGTCTGTCTGTATAATTAAGCCAGACTATTTTAATTTTCAGATTAAAACGGAGATTCCTGCTGCTTTGACATGGACATTCAGTTGTTAGAGCTGTTGCAAGTATATATGTAAACTTCGCTTTCTTGCTGTTCAGTTGTTTAGTCTTTAAAAGTATGCTGAGTTATAATGTGATTTTTGAAATTGGCATTGCTTCCAAAAAAAAAAATTCAACTACGCCTTTGCACCCTATATGTCTAGTATTTGGAGATGTGTAAACTAATTATCAAGGTTTTTGGATTCCTTTCAAGAGGTTGTTTTTTGTGGTAATATAATATGTATATAACCATTTCATGTGTTAAATTGCTGGATGGTGTCTTTCTGTATTGTGAAGAGAGTAGCGAGTAATTGTATTGCGTCATTTCTATGCCAATGCTGTCTTCAATATCTAGTATTTGTGTTGCACCTTTTGGGTGTTGGTTTGAAGAATTGAACTACTGGAATGCAGAGATGGCAGCAGGTGGAGCTGCTCCGCAAAGAGGCACTGCAGCAGCAGCTGCAGCTAACGTTCGTCGCAGGAGAACCGCTGGCAGTGGGGCTGCTGGTGGTGCGAGTGGGACTATGCTCCAATTCTACACGGATGATGCACCAGGGCTCAAGATTTCCCCCAATGTTGTGCTTATTATGAGCATTGGCTTCATAGCTTTTGTTGCAGTACTTCATGTGATGGGCAAACTCTACTTTGTCCGTAAAGAGTAGATTATAATTCTGTGTCAAAGTACTTGTTGTTAGACTGAAGAAAACGCGTTGTCTTCTGTTTGGTTGATTGTTGTTGAATGGAAATTTTGAAATGTTCAAATGCAGAATCCGCAAGCAATTTTTTTGTTTGGGCAAGTCATTTCACCATCTGGCCCAGAAAATTATAAACAGAATAATCCGTTTGTTTTGTAGCGAATAGTTTGGGGTGGAACACTTGGGCTGAGTTTAACCAAATCTTGAATTTCACTACTTGTAATAATTCTATCCCATGTTATTCCTTACTTTCCATAGAAACCAAATAACTGCTTGCCAAATAGCTTGCTGATTCTTCTCCAAGTTCTACCTTGAAACTAAGACATGAAAGGCATATAGTGTTAAAACCACACTGGGGTCCAACCATGATGCAATTTGTGACCATATATCCACAACACGTGAGCAGTTAATTAACATATGACGTATTGATTCTTCCACCTAACCACAACATATACATCTGTTTGATGGCTCTTCTATAATCAGGCCTCGGTTTATGAGGTTGTCAATGGTCGGAATTCGACCTTGCAAGACCCATCAAAGTGAACATTTGAACTAGCAGTGGAACAACCTTCCCCCAAAACAAGGATAAATGACTTGTGTTTGAGTGAAATTGTTGGAAATTGTCCCAAGTGGATTGGATCAGTAAAGAATAACTAAGTAAAGAAATTGTCCCGAGCCAGGATTGCAGCTGGAAATCCAACAACTTCTCTCTAGATTATTCTATATGCTAAGGCAACAGTGTAACTTCCTTGGCTGATGCTATAAGGCACCTACTTTTGGTATCCCTTTTGCATCTCCAATTGGGTACTGACACCTCATGAAGAGGTGCAAAAGGTGTGCCAAAAGGAGGTGGCAGTCTGGTACTTAAGTACCAGATTTAATCCCAGATTTTCAGTGATCTTCCGATGAATTCTGTCCGAGAATGTGATAGAGGGAAACCCATAGGTAATATTCATATAATGGATCTGGCAGATGGCTATACTCTCCTCAAATTAGATGGAGAAGAGGATTACACTCGCATCATTACTGGAGGTCCTTACACGCTCATGGGTCATGTTCTCACTATACTACCATGGGAAAGGAATTTCGATACAAAGTCGAATCATATCTCTTCAGTTGCAGTTTGGGTTCGCATCTCGCACCTCCCCCCAGATTTCTTCCAACTTGACATGCTGCGAACTATTGCACACCGTATAGGCAGGATTCTGAAAGCTGACGAGCAAACTATGGTGGCGGAGAGGGGACAATTTGCTAAACTTGCCATTCGCATAGATCTCAGCAAGCCTTTAATCCCTGCAATTTTGGTAGATGGTCATTCATATAAAGTTCAATACGAAGATATTCAGAACATCTGTTTCTCTTGTGGTACATATGGCCATTCACAGGGACAGTGTCATGTGATTACTTCCAAGACAAAAATCAGTCCCCAACCTTCACCACCAACCACAGCCTCCCCACCAGCCCCTATTTCCTTTGAAACTCTCATCCCGGAGAACCCCGTGGTAAGAAAGACTCCCTCGGAAGGTGCCACTTCGGTTAGTGCGGCGGTGGCGCAAAGCCAGCCTACCCTGGCTGAGCCTGGACCTTGGATGGTGGTAGAATGCCCTCACCGTCGTCCTAGTATCACCGTGCAGGGAGACAATAGAGGAGTTAACTCGAAGCAGACTCAACCATGGTTCAATCCGAACTCTTCCCAATTCCAAGCACTGGCAGAAGAGAATAACATCTCAGAGAATCATCACGAGACCGCCGACAGGTATTCTTTAGGTTTCCTTTACAAGAAAATCCCTAACTGTCCTCTTATGCAGGCGGAAACGTCAAACAAGCGGAAGAAAAGTCGTGTAGCCAGACAAGAGAAAGGCACAGAAATTCCCTCCGAAGACACCCTGCCAAAAGGAGATGGACTGCAAACAATTCGCAACCCCAGTACTTCCTCCAGCCTTCCCGATCGTCCCCTCAATCTTCAGTGCAGCCCTTTCAGTCCATAAACCGGTAGCAGAATCTTCTATGCCAATAGATCCTCCAGAATTGCCTCTCTAGTGCTCATCTGTGTCCGAGAAAGGCAACATTCTGCGGGCTCCATCACTCCCTGCTGACAAAGACATAGGTGATCCACCCAACCATACAGCGGTTTTTATCCAAAATCCATCATCCAAGGCTGGCACGGGATCACTTTTTGGTTCGAAAAGCCATGCTAAAGGTCCCCCAGGATTCTATGTGGGGGCAAAAGGAAGGCTAAAGTTCCAACCCCAGGAAGACTCCATAGTTGATATGGACCTGACAGTGAAGACCGCTTAAGAGGATTTAGAGGATTACAAAATGGAAATTGGATTTGAGGCAGCATCGGCGGAGCTGGGTTCCTTCCCAGCCAAATGAATCTCTGGTCGATTGAAGTCTCCGTATCTTCTACAAGCTGTTTAATGTCTACATACAATCTGTTGTGCTGGAATTGTCAGGGAATAGCAACTTTTTCTTCGCTTGCAACTCTTCTACACTTCGTTCAGCTCTATAAAATCTTGGTGGTTATGTTACTAGAACCTAAAATTAGTCAGGTAGCGACTGAGTTGGTTATCTGAGATTCTGGCTTTCCCTTCTCTCATCGCGTTGAAGCAGACAGGTTCTCCGGCAGTACATGGGTGTCGTGGAAGGCGGGTACCCGCATTCAAGTGATTGAAAATAACTGGCAACACATCCACATGGCTATTTCTACAGAGCAAGTTCCAGCCTTTCTTTGCACCGCTGAGTACGTAAGTCCTCAATCTACTATTAGAAGAGGGTTGTGGTGCAATCTGGCCAAATTAGCAGATGATATTAGTTCCCCCTGGATTGTAATGGGGGATTTTAATGCCTTCATCAACCAAGGAGAAAAAACAGGGGGGCGACCATCCCAAGGGGTGTGCCAGATTCTGGGATTTCATTGCTCACGCTAACCTTATTGATGGTGGTTTCTCCAATTCCAAATTCACGTGGCACAGAGGTCTTTGTTTCGAGCGTCTAGATCGGGTTCTGTACAATGCTACAGTTCTAGACTCGTTCGGCACGATGTCTGTTCATCACACAGCTAGGCTATCTTCCGATCACTGTGCACTTATCACATCCAGGGTTCATGATCCCATAGATTCACCAGCCCCTAAACCTTTTCGCTATCTATCGGCATGGGCTTTACATGATTCTTTGGAAGCTTGGTTCTTCATAAATAGGAGCCAGGGGGAAGTTTTCAAGAATCCCTCCAACTTATTCGGGAAAGGAGCCAGGAATGGAAGTTCTCCCAATTTGGAGATTTGAATACCATGAAACGGCATCTATTGGGAAGGTTAGAAGGAATCCAATCAAAGGACCCTCTGACCTTGGATAGAGGCCTGATGAAACTGGAAGTCACTCTCAGAAGTAAGCTGGAGAAAATATTGAGCCAAGAGTAAGAACTCAAATTGCAAAACAAGAAAGCCTTCTGGATGGTCGAAGGCGATCGTAACAGTAGATCCTTCCACGCTCTACACATCATAAGGGCATCAAAGGCGTCTACCTCCCGTCTGCAGCTCTCTTAAGGGGAATGGACCACTGATAGAAATCAGATTGCTTCAACAATAACAAACTTCTTCCAGGCACTTTATTCAGATCGGCAGTTTTCCGAGGCCACTCGGTATGAGTCATGGATCCCCTTTCCTCGTCTTTCCATTCGGGCTTCTGCCCTGCTTTATAGGAATGGGAGTTCAAAGAGTTAAAGCGGGCGGTATTTGATATGAACCCACAAAAAGCAGCAGGCCCTAACGGTTTCAACCCATGTTTCTACCAACAAAATTGGACAACAATAGCGCCTTCTTTGTGGACCTTGGTTTATGAAGTCTTCGAGTCCGGCAGCATAGTTCCCACTATCAACAAAAGCACCATAGTGCTGCTCTCTAAAGTGAAAGACCCTTCTCATCCTAGCCATTTCTGTCCGATCAGCTTAATTAATATTGCTGCCAAGATTATTTCCAACCGTCTGTGCGAGGTAATAGCGGAACTCATTTCCATTCACCAAACAGGATTCATCAGAGGTCACAGTATTATTGACAATATTGTTGCTATCCAAGAAGCCATCCACGAGATGGATCGAAGAAAGGGCCCTCGCAAGTGGATGGCAGTGAAGGTGGATTTAGTGAAAATTTTTGATAGGGTCGCTGGTCCTTCATCCACGATACTCTTCATCATGTTGGTATTCCAGAGATCTTATCCAAGGTGGTTAGAAGCTCCCTTCTGACTAGCTCCTTACAAGTTTTATGGTTACAAGTTTTATGGAATGGATTGCAGTGAAGCTTGTTTTGTTGTATCTATTTTTATTTTTGGGCATACACTAGCATGTAAAATTTTTGGTGGAAGGGGACGGCCGCCCAATAAATTTTTCATTAAAAAAAAGCTAGGCCTGATTTTCCACCCTCAAAGAGGCATGCGGCAGGGAGATCCGGTATCTCCATATATATTTATCCTTTGTGTAGAAAGGTAATCGCAAAAGATTGCTCAGTTGGTCGACCAATGTGTTTGGTCTCCTCTACGCTTCGAACAGGACGGATTTCCCCTCTCCCATCTGATGTACGCGGACGATCTTGTCCTATTCGGGGAAGCTTCTCCCTCCCAGGCGAGCCTGATCATTGAAGTCATGAAAGATTTCGGTGTTGCTTCAGGCCTGGAGATAAACAAAGAGAAGTCTAACGTTTATTTCTCTCCCGGTACTTCAAACGCAGCAGAGGAAACTATTTGCACAATCTTAGACGTGCCTTCAGTGTCTCAATTCGGACGTTATCTAGGAGCTGATATATATCATGGTCGCCAGAGAAGAGCGATAAACACAATGCAAGTACAGAAGCTTCAGTGCTGAGCCTCCTCCTAGGCAACGAGAAAAACCTCCTTCGCAGGTTGCTTAATGTTGTGTCACTCAGTGTTGAGCAACATTCCGGGTCATATTATGCAGTCCTCGATGCTATTGAAATGCAAAAGTCTCGACATTGACAGGATTAGCCGTAAATTCCTGTGGTGCATTTCTGACTCGGGCGGAGGTACCTCATTACTCAAGTGGGATGAAGTATGTCAACCAAAATCAAGGGGCGGATTTGGCCTCCGGAAAGCACAAGACAACAACACAGCTCTGATGCACAGATTTACTTGGGATCTGATTTCTGATACACCTAAGATATGGTCTGCAGTTTTCCTGGCAAAATATAATTTTGACAAGATGACTTTACTAAGGGAACCACACCATCTGGGAAAGGTTCTCGACTTTTGTCCCAACTAAGGAAGCTTTGGATGGTCTTCTTACAAGGCATTATATGGAACATCGGAGATGGCTGTTTATGTCGATTCTGGCTAGACAACTGGGTCCCCACTTGCAGCCCCCTCCTGTTACAGGTAAGTCCCCCTATCCCTCCTTCAGAAACTAATGTTTTCGTGTCTTTTATACCATGCATGCAGGCGAATGGGACTGGGATAGGCTATAACCACTACTGCCTGAGACGATCCTGAGAGCAATCAGAGGTATTGTCCCTCCGGAGGCGCAAGCAGGAAGGGACTCTCCTGGATGGAAATTGGCTCATGGATGGATTTATTCGACTGCATCAGCCTACCAACTCTTAAAGGAGCCAGCTTGGAATCCTGAACATCCGGCATGGTGGATCATTTGGAAGATTTGAGTGCCGGAGCACATACGAGCCTTCATGTGGAAAATGTACTGCGGCCTCGCTTAGACTAATCACGAACGATGGAGGCGACATATCTCCAAAAGCCCAAACTATCACCTCTGCCCACTGGAGGAGACAGTTCTTCATGTGCTAAGGGACTGTTTCAGGAGCAGGAAAGTGTGGATGGATCTTCCACAACAGCGGCCATCGGTTTTTTGGACGGAGCTGTGCCTCCAAATCTGGATTTTCAACAACATCTCGGATGATTCCCTGATAGACAACGCCCCCTGGTCATCCTGGTTCGCGCTCACTTGCTGGACTCTTTGGTTGGCCCGGAATGATGAAATTTTCGGGAATCTGCCACAGCTAATTGCCTGCACATCCATATCAAGGCCATGGTGAAAGAAACCTTCCGATGTTTTGAGTTTCACACTCAAATGGCGAAACCGGGAGCATACACTCATTGGGTAACACTCCAAGCGCTCCCTAGCCACTCCGGATTGAAGGTCCTCAGCTCCAACCCAAGCATACAGATGAGACTCTATTTTGAGCTCATTTTGCATATCATTTCATACCATTTTATACCTCTTAACACTTGAATTATGCCCTAAATATTGATTATTTGAGCTAACTCCGGGAAAAGAGGTACATGTTCATATTTTGCAGGTTTTACACTCATTTCAGGTACATTTCACCATTATACGGACATGTGATGATCAAGAGCAAATAAAGCTACATAAGTTTTCACTAATCTACATGCATTTGGAGTTACATTTTCATACAAGATCAAGTGAAGATGCAAATATTCAATGGAAAAAGT
>JAOYMZ010000283.1:0-10232 GCA_025802335.1 Pinguicula primuliflora | reverse complement strand
GCTGACTCCGATGGAACAGTGGTTATTGGGATTGCAAGCACATCCCGAGCAATCTGACCAAGGACAGGATACTTATATGAAGGTAATAGATTTCATAATGGGGTGCGGCGGAGCGGGTCAGGGCTGTTCCAGACCCACCCCGCCACCCAGAGGAGAGGACCTGGATCCGCCCTGCACTGGACTTACCCCGAATCTGTCCCACGGGTCTGGGTCGCACGGGTCGGGTTCGACCCGGCTCAGCCCATAACTTAATTTTTTTAAAAAAAGCAACTGCAATACAAAACAAGTACAGTTTGAAATAAGTATAGTTCTGTATGTTTCCCGCTCCCACTTTCACATCGTTTCATATGAAAGAATGACAGAAAGAAGATTTATTAGATGCTAGGTTGTTTGAGTAATGAGTTATAGGCTGTCTTTTGCAAATCTGACTGATAAGGTGACTGGAGACTGATGAGGTGACTGATTTAATTAGACTTGTTTTGTAAATTTACCTGATAAGGTGACTAATTTTCGTAAAATGACATAAAATGACATTATTTTAATAATATTATATATCACAATTATTATTAAATACAAAATGTTTTTAGCTTTTATAATTATAATTTATTATTTAAATAAATAATCATTATTTTAAATATTAAAAATAAAATTTAGAATAATAAAAATAATATATTCATAGTAAAGAATAAAGTGAAGATTAAAATTAAAATAAAAGACTTATATAGTAAAGGAAACGCTCAGTTATAATCAATAGATGTTATCACCAAGTTCTTAACGTCTATCATAAAAGGCGAATCAAATAAAAGGCAAATCAATTAACCAGATTCCAACGAAATCTAAAACATCGAGATTTAAATGCCACCGAAGTTGTCATACTCAAAATAGAAATAATAGCAATGCAAGTTGGAAAGCAATAGCGGGAATTACCTTATCAATACTTCTAAAGGAGAAATGTGCACGATAATAAATAAAGAAAGAAATCGAACATATGGTTAACCTCTAACGAAAGAATCCATATATGGCAAAGTTATGGACCGAACTTGTAATTTCTAGAATGTTAATTAAACCTAAAACCTGAAATTTTTTTTTAAAATAGGCCGGGTTCGAATTCCGAACTGGTCTAGGACCGCGGACCCGCCCTGTGATGGGGCGAGTCCGAGTCGCCCCACTGAGGTGGGACAATTCTGTCATTCCTGGATAGAACGGACTAACATAGCATATATATCACATATATCTCATATTGGATACCGAATTCATTTAATTTTATATTTAGAATTTTAGGTATTGAATATACCCGAAATTCGAAATCCGACTACCAACATTTATAAGTATTTGTTTTAATATCTGAACCCGAAAAATATCCAAAACCTATTGAAGATTGAGTTTGGATTTGGATCAGGGTCGAATATACCTATCTGGTTAGGATACTTTGACCCTACATTAACGCACGCGTCTACTAGTTTACAGATAGGTATGATAATGGAATAGGCGGAGCGAGTCAAGACAGACTAAGACCCGCCCCCACTGCAGGACACGGGCGTGCCCCGACCGCCCCGACCCGCGCCCATTAACCAACTTTAAAAAATTAAATTAGAAAGATATATTAAAGTTGAAAAATAAATTAAACATGGAAAAAATATCAAAACCTTGAAAAAAAATAATTTATTCATTTTTGCCCACATTTTTCTGTCTATGCGCTTTATTTTTAATATTTTTTTTCAAATTTATAAATTTAAAATAATTAAAATATAGTTATAAATAAAACAATAATATTATAAAATATATAGATATATATATAAATAGTTGGGGCGGGTCAAACCGCCACGCGCTGGGGCGGGGTAAAATGGTCAACCCTATTTATAGATGGAGTCACAACTTTAAATTGGGGGGCATATCTTCTCCATTAGCCAAACTAACGGAACCTATAAGGTCCCAGCGACATTATCTATATAAAATAAGAAACTTATAAGGTTTAGATATTTTGAACACCCATATTAATGGGATCATTCGTAAAAGTAACCTTGTGAGAAATCTGTTTTTGAAAAGTAACCTTAAAAGAAGAATTGCAAAAATAATCTCCAACTTTAAAACTAAATAAAAAATCGAATATATTTAAGTTTCTCATAATAAACGCTGATACTAAACTGTAAATTAACGTAATTACACTCATTCCTGTCAACTCCAACCAATATCACGGGAACACGGTATACAAATCAATATTTTTCTTCTATTCTTTTTCATTCTAGGCTCAATTTTTCCTAAACACATTCAAAGAGAACGTGAGAGACAGAGAGCATCAACAGGTATGGCGTGAATAGGGCGAATCTAATCCGTGTTCCATTTTTAAAGGCGCATTTGATTTTGAATTCTAGCAGATTTATGTACAAGATTATTTAGTTCTCGATATGAATCATGTATTTTTGTGTGAGAATTTCAATTCCGTGATCCGAACGTTCATTCTCTGAGTTAATTCAATCGATTTGTGGTCAAAAATATAAGTCGCGGCCTATATTCGATCACCCGACACCTTGTAGTCGTGATTATCGTGCTTGGTCGAGTAGCCCGATTTTCTATTATTTGTAGATGAGCTACCTTTATTTTATAAGATTGTAAATCTTGGTGAAGTAAAGAATCTTCCGGAATTTATACGAACATGTGTCGATTGTAGTTTAAGAGCTGTTCAAATCGAGGAGAACCTATTGTTCGCATCTTTATTAGATCTCATTTACACTAGATATGGTCTTAGTAGAGATACAACAAATTTAGTTTTTCAGTACAATCCCCAAAGGAAGTTCGACCATGCAGAGTCTATCATTTTCTTGCGTGATGACGGTGATGTTGTGGGATTTTCAAACCAATGTGAGAACGAAGATTCAATGAGATACACCTTGGAAGTTGTTTTGTGTCATAAGAGAGTGGCAGAATACACGCAGGCTGACTCCATGGTTATGACGAGACATGAGTCTGTGACAATTGATGTGGCAACGGGTGAGACCAAAGCTAACGGACTAGTTGCATGTCAGCTCAACGTCAACGAGACAGAAGTCGTGATGAACATTCAGGCCAAATCACCTTCTGTAGATGTGTTTGCAGCATCAAATGGATCTAACAAGAGTTCACACAGTCTTAACACGCCAGCACCAGACTACACAAGGGTGCATGACGAGGATCTATGTCGCAACGTATATCTCCATATCGTTCCCATCAATGCACCCCTTTTTTCTATCCGAAAGGTTCTTTGCAAGAAAAGAAGAAAGCCAATTTCTTCGCATTCTCCATGGGAGGGCGAAGCAAGAATGAAGCACAAGAATCGTTGATAGAAGCAGTGAGGTGCTGCAGTTCGTATCGTACCTTGTTACCCAACTAAATGGGGGAGGCGGCAGAGATACTCTAAAACTTGTTATAGTTATGGAGGCATCATATTTTTCTGAAGACCTCATTTCATACTACTAGCAGAGAAGGAGGCATGATACAGAAATGAGACAGACCGGCGTGTATGAAAATTTGCAGAAAGATGTACCGCGCAAGACGAGAGTGGAGATGAAGAAACATGAATGCAAAAAATTTGCTATGAAACTTGAACCAGAGACTGGTATACAGGCAATGTAGAAAAACTGCCAGTAAGATCAGGCCAACATGCAGTTGCTCAAAATGAGAGGAAAAAAATGCAGAATACTTGGAACGAGTAAAAGAATGTACCTGATATACAGGCCAGGTAGAGAAGCTACCAGTAAGAGATCAGTGTCAAAATGCAGTTGCTCAAAAGAGAAATAAATGAAAATACTGGTGAGCAACGAAAACAATTCGGACTAGACGAACCAGATGCCAAAAATGAAAACATACAATTTGATGTTTCAGCATAACCAACCATACAATTGGCCAATACAATCTGCATGAAAAATCTATCTAAAAAAAGACATTAAACATGACTAAAAGGGGTGCTCAGTTCCAGATCATGCATTCAACTGTTCATTATGCATTTCATGTCATCAAGCTCACACTATAAATAGATTCGACACATTTAAGCAAAAACATTCTAAAACAACAACATAATCATAGTAGATAGAACAAGATTGGCAAAAACGTTTCCTCGGCCTATATACTCAAAACAAAAAACAAAAAAAGAGATTCTTGGCCCTTACTGCTTAGAATCTAGTACGCGAATCTAACGAGTTATTCACCCATGTATCATAGGGCATGGCACCCAAGCAGTTTGTTCGTTTATGGTCTATTCAATGTATCACGAGAGTATTAAGTAAAGAATAATGCTAAATGTCCAGCAGCTGCTCGACATGTTACACGCAGCCGCTGCTGCATTAAACGCAACACTGCTGCATGATGTCAGCAATGGCAAGCAATTGCTTTGTAACAAGATTTTACTTCAAAAGGAGTAAAAGGACCTGCCGCCACATAACAAGCATAAATACTCTCCAAATTTCTTCTTTTTCTTGTGTGGTCATGGTTAGCAAATACGCGTTCTTCTCCTCCTAAAAGTGTAGCAGTATAAAATGAAATTTTGGTAAATGGCACAACAGTATAAATAATGAGACAACATGTGGTTACAAGATGCAAATGCAAAATGTTAATATAGAGAAAAGAAGGAGAAACCAGACTCAAGGCCTATTCCTAGCTCTAACATTGAATAAAGACTGCTCAAACAAGCAATGCATCTTAGACTAATCATTAACAACTCAGAGTTCCTTCTATTATCCAAGATCGAGTATTACTGTTTCTATGAAGAATGCATCTTAGCTTCACACCGAAATTCACAACACAAGCTTACTTCACCTTCAAAATCTCCAATTCGGATGCAATAGATCCAGCAAACAGGAACCGACCAGAAAAGCATATGCAAGGGGAAGAGTTGAGAGTTAAGGTACCTAGTGTCACTGACAAGCAATGTCGAGTTATTAGGTGACTACTATGCTTGAGTGCCAGTCATAGCCTTTAACTGAATGTGACTCGAATCAACTGCTGCACTCGGCAAAGCTTCATAGGATCCAAATCTGCTCCGAATTCCTAAAGTCTTCGCAACAGCACAATAGACCACCAAGAAGATGATAAGCACGAAAAGAACGTGCAGAACAAAGACCAGATCCAGTATTGCGATAGCCCTGAGCTTGGAGTCCTCCAAATCGCACTTGGTAGAACCCTCCACCCCAGTTATCACGCCGAGAAGCTTGTGGCAGCCCTCGGGAACAAAAGCATCTACGTAAAGGGACAGCCCAGTCTGCAAAGCCCATAGTCCTTGCAAGCAGAAGGACGCTCCAAGGGCAACATCCGCCACAAACATCCTGGGCTGACAGGACAGGACCAGGCACAGAGCCGAAGACAAGGCCGAGATGCGAGCAGACATCTCATCGAACTTGGACTGGAGATCGGAGGTCTGTACGTCGGCGGCCGCTGACGAGAACGAATACTGAAGGAAGAAAATCGCTGACGACAGTGCGAAGAAAAGATCCGCCGGGAGTGGGAGAACGGAGGTGGCGTCCGAGATTAGCAGCGCAACAGCCAGTACGAGGAACGAGAATAGAATGGCGGCGGACTGTAGAGAGGTGAAGAGGTGGACGGGAGTCCGCCCCTTGAGGAGTGGATCGGAGTACGATGCGACGACGAGCTGGTACAGGAATGCGATGAATATGCACCCAATGGCGATGTATAGCTGCAGGTGGCGGAGGAAGCGGATGTTCTGTCCGTGTCCGTGGCCTATGAGGACGGGGTGGAATGGCCTGGCGGTGTAATCCCTGGTGGATTTTAGGTAGTTACTGGTGGTGGAGACGAGGTGGTAAAGGCCCTGCGAAACCAGCGCCGTCGAGGAGAACACCTGGTAAATCAAGGCCGCCATTTCTTCCGATTGTTTAGGTTCAGATTAATTCTCTGACGCCGGCGGCGACGCTGAATCTTGTTAGTCAGGACCGAATTCCATTTGTCTAGGGCATTTGAGATTCAATTGCAACCGCGTTTTGCCACGAAATGAGGAAGTCTTCTGCACCATCTTCTTATTATTTTGCACAAATATTTAAAAATAATATTTTAAAATTTTAATATAATAGAATTATCATAAATTATAAAAATAATTTTTATTTAATAATTTAAATTTAATTTTATTTTATGAAAAAAAGATAAAAATTCCTTCTCCAATACTAAGCAATTCCTCTTCTTTTTTACATAATAATTCGTCTTCTTTACGAATTCAAAAAGAATTTTCTTTTTCTATGTCTTCTCCTTTACAACCAGTGTAGAACGTCTTCCATTCTGTAGAATATCGGTCATGTACCACATTTGATTATAATACAATTTCTTATAACAATTGCATTCTGTCTTCAATCTCCTGTAGGGGACATTCTTGCACTAGTACTTCTTTAGAAAGGAAATTGATTTCTTCTTTGGATTGGCTACAACACCCGCCCATGTCGAAGATAGGATTTGCAGAAGAGCATCTCTGTAACCAACCAGTGTCAATAGAGAAGATTGAATGACAATATTGTCATAAATTTATTTTTAGTTTGATATTATTAAGAAAATGTCATACTTATTTTTAAGAAGGAAAAAAAGCATGTCATTAGGTGTTTATTTTTAAGAAGAGAGAGATTGTAAAAAAATCACAAGCACTAGTACTTGTATTACGCAAAACACTCATTTTATTTTAAAAGGTGCTTATAAACACAATTAGAATCAAAAGCACCTCGCGCAAAACATGCATTTAGTTCCTAGGGACAGAGAAATTGTTGAAGAGCATCTATTGCTTCTTCTTTCGAAAATATGAAAGATTCCAAGGATTAAATATGTAAATAATGATGTACATTCTGTTTTTAAATCAAATACAAAAAATTACCCATCCAAAAAAAAACTTCTTCTTTAACAGATACAAGATTTTCATCGGGACATCACATTATATAGATTAAAAAGTAGATCTTTTTTCTGTTGCACTTGGGGCCCCAATGCATCCGTTCCTGGGTGCATGCTTTCTTGTCATGCGTTCATAACCACAAATAATTATTCACGTGACAATTTAGATCATTTAATCTATGTTACAAACATTATTATATAATTGCAAATCAATAATTCAAGTGTAGCATTTACTTGACTAGTGTGTAATGATTTGTATGTGTATGTTGTAGTCGTGATTTTATGGTGGTGGTAAGTTACCTAACACAACACAATGCACTTTTTGACTTGACTTTTAGTGCAAACAACGGTTCGATGAGGGTAGCGACCAGGGAGTAGTGATGTATTGAATGAATTTTTCGGGGGGTGACAACGACATGTAAGGTTGTGTTTGATGCAAACGTCACAATCACCTTATTAGGAAGGACAATTTAATTAATAAGGTTGTGTGGTAAAACATATGATAGAATTTGGGAGAGAAGATTTTCTATTGAACTTGTTTGGTTCAATCATCAATGGTTACACTAATTTACAATAGTATAGATAAAAAAATTGATGTAATATATCCGAAGATAGCATAGAATATTGAGATTGATTTAAATTCCGTAATTCAATATCTAACTTACTCAACGTGTCAGGTAGAGATAGTTTGGTCACTGCCATGGTAGGTACGTCAATCAGTTGAGTTTTAGACCTCACATAGGAAAATATGATCACTTCCAGCTTTTCTTATCGACCTCCATATACTTAGTTCGATCATATTTTACCTGATTCTAAATAAAGCAACGATCTCTAATTCTCACACATTAGTGGGTATGTTTGTATTGGGGAAAATCGTAACTCAGTCTATCAACTTTTCAACTGCCACATCTTTGAAATATCTGTAGCTATCCCTCTTAATTCTACTTTATCAATCGGGCAACCACCTTCTTTTTCTTGCTCCTCCTAATAACCAAGTTACTCTCTTTCTATGGTGAAGTTAAGATATGGATCAATGAGTTTTCAGGGCAGTCTGCATGGGCTTTGATCAAGAGCTGGCATTTCTCATTGGGATCATTCCAGCGTTGGGTGATCTTCAACTAGTCAAAATTCACATGATAACATGCATGTGATACTTCCGTGACTAATGTATAAATTAGTTGATATTTCTAATAACATAAACAATGTATGGTCTAGCATGTGATTGGTAGATGAATTTGCATACGAAATGCTACCAGTGTGTTTGGTAAACATCAAATTATGCTCTAATTTTTTTTTGGTAAGCATCAAATTGTGCTCTAATGATAAGTTAATACTATATAATCCGGCGTAGTAGACTTGACGGCCTATGAGTTATACTCTATAGCTATCATTGAGATTGATGGTGGTTTGAACCATACGTTTTAAAGCACACCACATTTGCATCCTCTCATATGTGGTGCAGGTGAGACCCTTGGCATATATATACACTGTGACACATGCGATATGGCATGTGCGCAAAGAATGCGGTGTGCTAAATCATTTCTGAATAATCTGTCAATTTGCATGAACAATGAATAGATCAAATATGGCCTTTTGTCTGTACCGAACAAATTTCATATTTGCGCTAACTTGTCTTGGAGGTTAGCCAAAAAAGTGCGACGGAATCCGAATCACTTCATCCACCTGTAAAAGTTATACTTTCCCCTCCGCACCAACAGATGCTTCCATTTTCATCAAAATCCTAAACTTGACATTTTCCATTTCACAAGCAGCCAGGCATGTCAAGCACACGAGCTAATGTGAATGCCAACCCTCAAAACTTCAACTTCAACCTATACTGGTGTTACCAGTGCCATCGAACGGTTAGAATTGCATCTGATGGACCATCCAACATTGTTTGTCCCCGTTGTAACGAGCAGTTTCTGTATCAAATAGATATGGGGATGCCAACCCCCGTGCTTGAGTTCACAGCATATGATCCATCACGGCAGGCACGAATCCTGGAGGCACTATCCCACAGGCTTGATCAAAGAGATGAAGATTCGGGACAAACTACAGCTCGGAGAAGAGGGAGGCGGCGCCACAGGGACTCTGATGACACTGCAACTATGAGATGGGGATCAACTGGAAGGAGGAGAACTGGTTTTTTTTATGAGGACGGTGATGAATGGGGACCTGAGAGTGGCATATTAGCCCGGCCAAGAGCTTGGATCATTCTTCGGCCTGCAGGCATGAATACAGCAGGATCCCTCATGCAGGGTGTGGACCCTCGAAACTACTACACCGGGCCGGATCTTCCGGAGTTGATCGAAGAACTAACTCAGAATGACAGGCCTGGACCGCCACCAGCACCAACCTCAGCAATCAACGCCATTTCCACCATCAAAATTGCTCCAACACATTTGGAAGTTGACACTGATTGCCCTGTTTGCAAGGAAGAATTCGAGGTTGGGATGGAAGCCAGGGAGCTGCCATGCAATCACATTTACCATTCGGATTGCATAGTTCCATGGCTGAGCCTCCACAATTCATGCCCTGTCTGCCGCCACGAGCTGGCAGCACTGCCGGAAAACCGGGAGGCTGAATCTGATGAGTCTAGCAATGAAGGTGGAAGGGATGGGCAATGCTGGCGGCTAAGACAGATGGCTGCAAAACTGTGGCATCCTGGTGGCTCCGCCACAACTGACCGACGTGGTGAGAATTGAAGCTAACAGTAACGATATCCTCCTGTCAAATGACTTCCCTTTCGAGATTAAACTCATGCAACATCAATATCTCAACACATGCATAAAACACGGATATATAAAAGCTAATGATTTGCCAATGTTCAGCAGCTGAATCATGGAGGTGCAGCATACTTTAAAGCATGGATCAACTGCAAAGAGATGGCCATGATAAAGACCAGATGAGCTGTAGTTCTACATCAAACTAAAGAAGGAACTAGTTTCAGAACTGTGGACAATTCAAGAAAAATACTCCAAGGTTCATGCATGTGTATATTTAGGTTCTCCTCTTCGGTAGAACTCTCAGGTCCATATTGTTCCTACTATGTAGAGTTTACAATCTTTTCGTCTGTTGATAAATTCCGGCGCTGAACCCTTCTGTGTAAGCCGTATTCTTGAAAATTGTCTGCAATTGTTTACTTGTGAATCGTCAACTGGAACTTAGATACCCGCCCCCAAAAAAAGATCCCACACAAAAACTAGAACTTAGATAAAAACCAAGTAGGTCAAAATATAAACATCATATACTAAGACATAAAGCCCCTTGGTTTATGCAATATATTTTAAATGAGTGATGCTACTCATACATTCTATTTTGACACTATCACTAAACACACACATGTGGCACCATCCATGTCACCTTTTTCCCCATTTTTTTTC
>JAOYMZ010000282.1:0-10232 GCA_025802335.1 Pinguicula primuliflora | reverse complement strand
TTTTGCATTGTCCCATGTCCAAAGAGCAATGTATCATCAGCAAATTGCTGGTGCGTCACCAATACTTCATCAGCCCCTATCTTATAGTCTCCTAATTCTCCTCTTTCAATTGCTATCTCAATTAATCTGTTCAATCCTTCAAAAGCTATTGCATACAACATGGGGGATAGTGAATCCACCTGTCTTATGCCCTTTCCATTTTAAACTCTCCTGCTGGGCTGCCATTCACTGTGATGGTGAGGTGAGCAGTTTCCACACATGTTCTTATCCATCGTATCCATTTTTCATTAAAACCCATACTTTCCATCATATTCCAATGATAGTTCCAGTTAACAGTGTCAAATGCTCGTTCAAAGTCAACTTTAAATAGTGATCATGGCTTCTTCTTTGTCTTTGCTTCATGAAACACCTCATTTGCTACTATCACACTGTCTAATATATTCCTCCCTTTAACAAATCCAGCCTGTGTCTCCGAAATAAGTTTTGGCAAAATGACACTCAATCTTCTGGCTAATAATTTGGATAGCATTTTATAAATGCTTGTTACCATGGCTATAAGTCAAAAATCAGATATTTCTTGTGGATTTGTTGCTTTTGGAGCTAGTGATACTAGTGTTGCATTAGTCCTTTTAGAATTCTAGCTTCCTGCCAAAAGTCCTCAAAAAATCTCACAATGTCACCTTTCATCATCTGCCAGAATTTCTTGATAAATTTGTAGTTGAAGCCATCGGGACCAGGAGCTTTCTCACTACCACATCTTTCTATTGCTTCATGAATCTCATCCTCAGTAAAAGGTGCTGTTAACTTCTCATTATCCTCAATTGTCAGCCTCCTAGTTGTATTCCAGCTAATAAGTGGCCTGCTGCGATTTGTTTCTTCAAAATGTTTTTTATATTTTTCGTGCAGGTTCTGTTTGACTACTTGAGGCTCTTGTACCCACTGTCCCTCCATCATTAGTCTTTTTATAGCATTTCTTGTTCTATTGTTTTTTATTGTAGCGTGAAAATATCTAGTATTCGAATCTCCCTGCATAATCCAACGACTTCTAGATTTCTGATATATGATACTATCTTCCATTTTGCTTCGCCTAATTAGTTCTTCTTTTGCCATTTGTCTCTCTTCCTGCTCTTCTTGTGACAGAGGTCTACTTTGCATTTTCAGATCCAGATTCTTCAGTTTTTCTTCTGCTTCTTTTTCTTTATTGCAGCCTCGCCAAATACCACTTTGTTCCATTCTTTGAGCTTGTTTCTCAGATCTCGCATTTTCTGGAATATTACATATCCAAGAGTTCCATCTACCTGTATCTCTTCCCATGACTTCCTTACAAAATCCTCAAATTCGGTGTGTAAGAACCAAGCATCTAGTACCTTAAATGGCTTAGAACCCCAATTTCTTTCATCACTTATAAGAATCAGTGGACAGTGATCTGAAAATTATCTGTCCAAGGGGATTTGAGTCATTTCAGGCCACTGAGTAATGAGTTCTCCTGAGATTAGAAACCTATCAAGTCTACTAGCACTTGTGCCACCTGGTTGGAACCAGGTATGCATCCTGATTTGCAGTGGCAGATCAATAAGTCCAGATTCTAGTACGAAGTTGTTAAAATCCCTCATTTCACCTCTAGAAACAATTGAGATTCCTTGTTTTTCTGTTAATATCACTATTAGTCCCATAAGTTCCATAATTTTAATAATTTTTGGTCCTTTTAATATATTTTACCTGCAATAGTAGGTTTTTTAATTAAAAAAATATTATAATATAATTAAGATAAATCTGTGGAATAATAATAGAATAATTTATGCAAATTAAATAATATAAACTAATAAATAAAATAAAATAACTAACAAAAAATAAAATAGAATAAATTTTAAATAAAAATAGAATTAAAAAAAATTGCGTAAAAAAATGTAAAAAAATAATAAAACAATAAAATGAAATGAAATGAAATAAAATTAATATATTACTGGACAAAAATTAAGCGTGCCAATGACTTATGCAGTTATCTAGCTTATGAAGCTAAATTTATGTTACAAGCTTTTTTTCTATTTTTGTAGTGAAATGAATGACAGGAAATGATAATTTTTCTTTTTTTTTTCTAATTTTATTTAATTTTTATCCAGTAATATATTTATTTTATTTCATTTCATTTTATTGTTTGATTATGTTTTGCATTTTTTTACTCACAAAAGATTTTTAATTCTATTTTTATTTAAAATTTATTCTATTTTATTCTTTGATAGTTATTTTATTTAATTTTATTTATTAGCTTATATTATTTAATTTACATAAATTATTCTATTATAATTCTATAGATTTATCTTAATTATATTTTATATTTTAATATTTTTTTTAATTAAAAAACCTGCTATTGCAGGTAAATTATATTAAAAGGACTTAAAATGATTAAAGTTATGGAACTTATGGGACTAATAGTGATATTTTGAATCTTATGGATCAATAGTGAAATTCGAGCAATACTATAAGACTAAAAGTGATTTTTTTCCTTTAAATAAATATACCAACAAATGGTTAGAACCTGTTCTACAGGATTCCAAAATGGCTTAGCAAATTAATATAGAAAAATGGTACTCGGAGTAGGAAGCCAAATAAGGTATGTAAATAAAATGTATATAAAGATGAGTATTGTATTATGTAGAACGAGTATGTCCGATGAGTATTTCATATAAATAGGTCACTCCAGATCAGATCCTATCCTGGCATGTGGTATACTATAAATCCATCTACAACAATTCTGAAAGATAGTTGTCAGCAGCTTTCTTCTCCGTTCACTTGCATCCTCAGACGCCAGCAAAAAATGCGAACACAACTTACTCATGATTTTTAGACATAAAACTTATCCGCGGAAGTCCTATCTAAATCAAGGAATCACGCAGATAACCTCCGTAATTCAAGCGAATCTCTTGCACCAAAGATATTGCAAATCTAATAAACTTGGAGAGAAAAAACCATATCAAACATGAGACTAACTTACTGAAAAGATGAATGAAACTCAAGTTCCAGATAAAGCTCAACAAATCTCAACTAAAAGCCAACTGTCAATAAGAACAAAGCCTCAGTGCGTCCAGATACCTGTTACCAAATTAAGCTATAAATAGAGATGGAGGAGGAATGATATAGCACACCTCCAATTTACACACACCTCTCTGCACCCCTCACAAGCGCACACACTGTGTGTGGGTCCCACCTACACATTATGTGAGAGGCTACACACCCCTAGAGGTGCACTATATCGATTTTGGAGACGGAGAGCGTAAGCACATAATCTTCAAACTGTAGATTAGCAGTGTGAGAGAGAGGTTAGAGGGAAGGGAAAAAATTGGAAATTTGCTTGTAAGTTTCAGAAGAGGAAATTACATTTGCCCCCGAAAAGTGGAAGTTAACGTTTGAGAAATTTTGAAGGAGATTTTTGGCATTCCTGGTTGCTTCAGCATTCAGCAAGATGGAACATTCTAGAAATTAAATTGATGGGCTTTATTATGGGCTCGATTGATGGCCCACACTGGAGTAAGGGAAGATCCAAGAATTTTATTGAGGTGGTAGAGAAATCACCTTCATGTATTTTCCGGCTAAAATATGTGCTGATTGTAGCTATAATTAAAAATAAATGACGACTTTGTAAATTCAAACAAAATTCAAAATTATAGATCAAATTATACTTCATACAGAGCATAAGATTTCACAATCACATTACAATGTTAACAAATGTTATCAAATAAATATGTATAAGTAACATTATCCTCTCTAAAAATGTTGAAATACTATGTATTCTTTGGTACTAAACTCAATGTAAATAATCTCGATCGCACTAAATGTATTTCATGTTGTACACTAAACTCATCCAAAGGATTTATCGTACAGTCGTACCCAACCAAGATGTGGTCGGTACTACATGATAATACGAAATTCGACTGGTAATGGGTTTAATTTCTTAACCAAAAAAATATGAAGTAATTGTCATTATGTTGCTTTTGTGTTGTTCAGTACCATTTACCCAAGTCAATTGTAAATCAGTTGCCCATGCACCCAGCTGAAGGAAGCACTTCAGTTACGAAAACAACAAGCTAAGGAATTGTTTGGATCACCAAATTACCAAATTCAAGTAGGGTGCATGATGCACTGCTCCAAAAAATCAAATTCATACCCCACTCCCTAACAGCGGAATATACAGGCTACCAAACTGAGAGACTATGTCAACGAGGCTCCATATCCAGTTACTGAAGTTGGAGAAGAACAAGATTATGAGCATAATATGAACGATCTGAGATGCACTTCTAAAAACTTGACCTGATACTTTTTCCATAATCTATCATCACGAAAGGTAAGGCTATTCCTTGTATAAAGCAGAATATTCTCTTATTAAGAGTGCTATTGTCTTTGGGTAATGTTATCTACGGGGATATCATACAAAACAGGAGCAGAACTTGCATGAAGGTAAAGCAAATTTAAGCACTAGAAGAGAACTTACCAACGAGGGATGCAAAGATATGGAAAATACAGATTGAGGCGCACATTGTTATCTGCTATAGGATATCCCCATTCATGTTGAATCGTGTAAGCGTTGACTCTGCTCCAGCAGCCAGAATCTGCAGAATGTAACGTACCGCAGACTTCGTGACAGAAGAATGTAATATAACAGAGATAAAGATGAAACGAACAAAGTTGTTACAGTAAGACAGGAAAACAAAATTCAGGGAGATTGACATCATTAAAACATGTCCAAACAATACATACAAACACGTAGAGAAGGGTAGGAGACTACAACACAGGCCCAAGTCCCACCCTGGGTAGCCACAAAATACTAAAACCAAACAAGACTCTAAAGTTCACAGAAAATGCTTAAGCCAAAAATTGTAAAATCTATTATGTGCTGCAATTAAAAATATTCCTGCTTACTAAAAGTCTACAGCCAGAAAATGTGAAGAAAACAGAATTCAGAAGAAAAAAAAATGCAAGACACTGTTAAGTTGCAAAGGCTTCAGATATAGAAATACTCAACCAAGTCAAAAACATCTATCCTCTACGTGTAACGAAATCCATATGGTAACACCATCGATCCTCTACGTGTGACGAAATCCAGATGTTAACAGACTATCTTTCCTTCAATTCATATACTTGGGAGGAAACACCTACACAATTCATCATTGAACGAGGAAAATTATCAAGTCAAGCTGGCAATGGAAGACCATTGTATATTAAGAACCCATGGGCTCATTTGATGTTCCTCAAACACAACATCCTGGACAGCAGCACTCTTTCTGACCGTTGAAACACATTCTCAAGCAGGAAGATTCCAATGTGATCGAATATCACATCTAGTCCAACATTTCAGAATACACAGCAATGATTCTCCTAAAATTTCAATGTCTTTAGCATCCCGCATTGGATTTGATCTCCTTCAATCCACTTCCATCCACAAATCTTTACTCAAGCTATAATACTCTTCTACATACAGCTAACCATGCTTTAACTGATCCACCCACGTGGAGAGATTGAAGATTTGCAGGTTATCTTCACCGGTTTGTAAAGTTGTGGTGAGTCCTTTGCATAACTCATGGGCTTTGGGAAAATTGAGATAATGTCAGTTGATTGATCTAACGTTATTCTTCTTTAACCACCCTTAAACTTGCAGATCTTTCGCCCACCAGGCTTGATGGCCGGGATCAGTGGTCGCCGGTGGTGCGGTAGAAGCCATGAGATGGCTTATACAGCCTTTGCCCCAATTTTTATCTCCACAAGCCACTTACATACGAAATAATTGTTGTCTAGTTGCACTTCCAGTGGTTGATTTCCGCCCCCTGAAATCTTAATACTTAGGACCTCAAACTTTACGTACCTTTACAGGTGAGGTAGCGATTGTGGCAGCTCTTCAGAGAGATGTGGTGGTGGTTGTCGTCGATTAGCTCCACCGTCCACCGAGATTTCCGGACGTGGCACCGTTCCTACTCTGCCTGTGGAGATTTGATCATCGTCTGCGATTAAATACTTGTCCGTGTGGCTTTGGAGACAATTTCTCGCAATGTGTTGCTGGAAGCTGCACAATGTGTTGCTGGAAGCTGCACAATGTGTTGCTGGAAGCTGCACAATGTGTTGCTGGAAGCTGCACAATGTGTTCTGCTTCAAAATGCCAATTTCCAAGAATAAGGCATATCAGTTAGCACTTGTTAAGAAACTTGTCAGCAGTGGACACAACAGCATCTGCTAATTGGTTCGTTAAATCCCTTGAAAAGTAGATATGCTTAAAAGCCTAACAAATGTCACAGAGCGCAATAAAATATATTAACCAAATTCTTAGTCCAGAACCATCTTTTATGTTGTCGACTCTTAGCCAATGGCGGAACTTGTCCAAAAATTAAGCCAGGCTAAAAGCCCTACGTAGATTGGGTTCCCTTCTCTCTCTATGATTCAAATATCCTCAAGAACAAAATGTCACCTGAAAGTCATCACTTTCGCTTGATAAAGATCTCATATGGAGGCTGGATCTAGTTCAAAAGAACCGACTGGAACTCCATCTCTTTCCATCCCTGTCATTTTGAAAGAAGGAATAAGGTGGGAGAATCTACGCAGTTCATTTACCCTAATGACAAAAGAATCATCCTCGTGTCTACTTCTCTAAAAAGAGGCTCACAAATCCCAGGACTTTATTGAGGTAGCAAACTCGTATGCCTGAATCCTCAATAAAGTCGGAGAGCACCTCAACGACTTCGTAGACAAACTTGTTGTGGTCTCCTGGAATATAGTAGCTACTGTTTAAATCACTGCCTTTGAAAAGTGGCCATATTTCAGCCTGTCTGGGACGTAAGAGCAAAGAGCCTTCCTTCTTGCCCCTCACAAAATGAACTTGATGAGAAAACATAAGACGACAGAGAAGTTTGTACTGTTTTACCAAGCTTAAACCAGCCACAACCAAACGGAAATGGAGTATCAATCAGTCTACTATGGTTTTCATAGATCGGAACACATTCTAACCATGTGAAGCTGAGTTCAAATGGAAAAAAAGATACCCTCTCCACTTTCGCATAAAATCTTGGCATGCCATCATTTTCATCGTAACAAGCCCAAAACCGATCAACTGCAAAGCAGTTTTCATCTCGAGCCTTATCAGAATCACTAAATTCTGGATCAGGATACTCATAATTGTCACTATCAGCATCAGAGCAGAACCATGAACAGAAGATGTCATGTTTTGAACATCAGGGAAAAATTGGCACTCAGATTGACGACTCCGACACTCCGAGCGAACACATCATCCAATCAACCTTGGACTTAATTTGCCGATTGTGCTTTGTAATGTTTGAAGTAGCAGCAGAGATCATTTTCTTCGCGTCTTGGACATCACTTTCACATTCCTTGGCCTTGGATTTCCACTCTAAAGCAATGAAAAAGAATTTAGAATATGCCACGGAAAGTTCTAGCGATGACCATAGATGTTTTGGAGAAATCAAAGGATGAAACCTCATGTTGATCAATAGGAAACTTGAGAACATAAAAGAGGTCACGGAATATGTATACATAATATAAGAATGGAAATGAGACAGAAATATAAAGGAATATATGAACGGGAAATTATCATTGAAGTATGAAACTTTTCCTGACTAATGTCGATGCTAAAGACATTATCAGCACATTGCATGAATGAGAAAGAAAGAAAGCACCTTGCACTTCTTCATTTAAATCACGAATCTCAGCATTTGAAGTCTCTGCTGCAGACGTGAAGTCATTCAGCTTTATTTCAATCTCTTTCAAAGAAGTTTTTAGGTTGGCGATTGTTGTTTCCAGCTTTGATATACGTGAACCCAAATCTCGTTTCTTCTTGTACATCAGACTAGTAACATGCAATGATGCAACAATGAATTTACCGACAAAATGGAGATAATCACGCCGATTATGTAGTTCAACTACTAGAGTTTGTGTTCGCACAAAACAAATGATTGCTCTTGTAGATCACAAATAGCTAACACACAAATGTGAATAATACTTAACTTCGTCCATTTCTAGGTCAAACTTAGACATTCAATCTGCGAAGAAAACTTCTATATGTTCAGGGACCAGAACTCATGTGACCGTGAGAGTAAAAAGCATGCATGGGACACTCCAACAAACATCCAAGTAATATATAATACAGTATCATCACGCCGCTGGAAAATTTTGAAGGAAATAGAGAAAATGCATACTGATTTCTTAGCTTTGATTGCTGGTTATGCAAGTTCACTCTTTCTGCAGCCATCTGTTCTATAGCTTTGAAATGATTTTCTTCACATTCATGAATATTCTTAACACAAACAGACACTGAATTTCTAGTAGATTCGGTCAACAACATCATTGATTCTATCAACCAATTCTCGGAACTTTGATGCCCTGGTGTCAATAACTTTCTATAACTGGAAATAATTAGAAGTAGAAAGCATAAGCCCGAAACATTTTAGTCTTTGATGCTCACAAAAATAAATTTTGAAGGATCATAGAGCACCTTATCGATTTCAGGTTCAACACGGGCAATCTCATCCTCAATATTGCTCTTCTCCACCTTCAAATTATTCAGTTTGTCTTCAATACTTTTCTGCAGAAGATCGTCGGCTTGTAAGCAACATTATCATCTAATGCGACTCGGAACTAATCAAAAGAGCATATCTAGGCAGGAAACAAGAAGCAGTACAACCAGACGATAGATCCCTGACTGCACAAACATCTATTCACTACAAAGGGGGAGAGAACGAAAACCATTCCTAGTTCTGAATCTAATATCGGAATATTTAACATTATTAACAAAAAAAATTTGACATGAGGTCTCAGCCAAGAGTCCCAAATGTGTACCTTCTCAATCTCAGTGTATTGGTTCTGTTTCTCAGCCAACTAATTCTGCCAGATGCTTCAGACACCTTTTGTTGCATATCTTTACAGATCCTACTTTACCAATTAAGATTCTAGCTCTTCTTTTTTATTCTAAAACACTGAAGAGGAAAATAATTGTAACACCACATCAAAAACATTGTCGATGCTATTAGCAACTAGGAACATAACACAACTGACCTTCAATTTGCTTGTCATCCCATTTGTAGGAACGTGCCTCCATCCCACCACTAGTGCCACCAGTTCATTGTACCGGACTTGGACAATAAGATCCCATTAGTTGTGAGTTGTGACAACTGTCAGCACGTAAATTGCAACGAACAACAGAGCATCAACATACCTTTCGCGAACACCCAAAATAGAAAAATTAAAAGTATATATATTCTACCTATGTAAAGCTGACCACTCCGAGCTCCTCATCTAGATTCTCACAAACTAATGTATTTCCAACAGCAAACAAAACAACGTTCTCCAGTACACGATCAAATTTACGACCTTTCAGGAAAAGCCAAATTGAGGGAAGATAAATTGCAAAATTTACAAGAGCCATAGAGCCATATGTCCATGTCTTATAAATACGTGTGTTTATTTTATTATAAGTTAAAAGTAAGTACGGTTAACAATAGACATTGGCAAAAGGTACAACTTCTGGGACTTTGGTGCGTGAGTATTATGCATAAATAGATATATAGATAAATATCAGATACTTGCCAATTGCCATAACCTCATTATTGCTAATAAGAAGCAGAGGAACGACAGATCAAAAAAATCAGACAGTGATAACACATCATGCGTAACATAAACCAGGAGAGATCAAATGTCAGAGGGAGAAAACTACATAAGGATACTGTATGACATCATAGACAACATGAATTTCGCATTTAATCAAAAGCTCAAACATGATGGAAGAAAGAATTAAGTAAATGCACCAGTGTCAAACAAACAGAAGTGAAACTAGAAATTGCCCTGAAATTATTGAGGAGATCCAACCAAGAGTTGTCCGCATATTCGAACTAATTAGAGTGTTAATAAAAGTTACATTTAAACACAAAAAAACCATTGCAGATTGCTCTTCAGCAGGTAATATTCAAAATAAATGCCCCATGAACTAGAGAAGTGAAATAAAAACTTGATGTAGCGCTGCAGATTCACTATAAACCATATCGCAATTAAATAATCTAAGCAATCATTCACCTAATTTCGAAATCACAAGCATGATTTATTTTCTAAGCAATGATGCATCCAACAGTTTACATAAGAGTTCATTAATTGCAAGAGAAAATGCATCAGTGAGTAACTTTAAAGTAGGAAAAACAATCACCTTGATGCACTCCTTTGCTGTTTGTTCATCCTCTACAACTACC
>JAOYMZ010000281.1:0-10234 GCA_025802335.1 Pinguicula primuliflora | reverse complement strand
GAATATGGAGGATATATTGGAGAGAGAAAATATGGAGTGAGAGAAAAATGGATTGATGTGATAGGTGTAGGTAAAAATGGAGGAAACTTCCTCCGTAGTTGCGGACAGCCTAAAAGGACTCGCACACCAGCAATGCTGCCAGGGGTGCATAATCGATCTCGATTTACGATAACGACAAAAATGTTGCGGGCTTGGGTGAGCTTTAACCCCCAACTCTCCGCCAAATGTGAATCCAAAAAATTATGGGAACTGTTGGAATACAATAATAACAGTAAGTCGTATTACAGATTCGCCCCTGCACCTTCATGGTATCATTAGAAGTCTGTCCAGGCAAGGGAGATTTCAGGGGAGATCTCCTCATCACGTCATCATCCTCAATAACCTCAATGCAAAAGAGTTGATTACAAACATGTCCCTTGGACCATTTGTTGTCACACCGGTAGCATAAACCTTGGGCCCGATGTCACACTAGTCCGATTGTATTGAATTTATGGCATTCAGGGGCAAGACCTGAGTGGGTTGTATTGTCTTGAGTTTGACGTCGATGGATAGGCTGGGATCCAGTGCCGGGAAATAGAGGGCTAATTTAGTGTCATTTGACAAATGTGGATTGTCGGCTGATATTACACGCCTTGATTCATTGAATGTTTCAATTGGGTCAGTCTGCCTAAGGGAGGAGATAGCGGCTAATGGGTCCATCGCGCCTAAAGGAGACTATTGTCACCGAAACAAATGACAAAAGTCCTCCCAAAGCAATGCAGGGTATTTCAGTTCGATGGTCTTCCACCAGACTTGCGCCTTGCCCTCCATATAAAAGGCATTTGTAAACACCCAATCCTCATAAAGGGTACGTCGATGTTGAAAGAAGGAGGTGCATTGATTCAACCAATTCTCAAGCGACTCATTGGGCGTGAATGTTGGGAACTCCCAGCGGAATGGTTGTGGAAACAAAGGATTCTCACGAGTACAATAGTCAAAGCGGTGATCCTCTTGATGGAATGTTGTTTGGTAGCCTGTAGTGGTAAGAGGAGGAGGCGTTGAGTATTTGTTTCCAACCGGTGGAGGGCTGTACGTGGGGGAGTTGTGACTGGAAAAATGGGGAAAAGGTGCCCTGTCGCCAAAATTTTGATCATCAGGAAATTATGATTGATCCGTTTCCTCGTCCACGATATGTGCCTTGCCAAGGAGTCACTGTTCGGGGAATGATGTTGGAGGTTGCATGATAGAACTCCCGTGAGCAGCCGCTAGATTTCTCTACAGGTATGTGATGAAATTTTCCAAATCTATCTGCTGAGAAGATTTGGAAGGCAAAACATTTCTTGGATGTAGGATGGGCTCACTTGAAGAAGTCTATCTAAAGACTATAAACTTAGAGATTCTTGGGAGGCAACCCAAGGCAAGTAGTTTAGATTGTTACAATTTTCTTTAGATTATCTAACCTTTTTGTGTAGCTTCTCTCCAAGCAAGGCAACATGTCTTTGCTCACAACAGAATCAGATAGCAATCAAGTTTGTTGAGCTTCAAAATAAGGTGCACTCAACCCAAATTTATTATTAAAGCACACTTGCACTTCAATTCAGATTTGGGGTACCCCTTTGGTATCATGTGGTTCATTTGTGAACCGGTTTGCGCCACTCTTGATTGCTGCTTGATTTTGTTTCTCTAATCTTTATTTTGTGTTTGCAGGACCTCCAAAGAGCCCTAAATGGTGATCAAAGTTCTCTGGATTGCGGTTGAGCTTCTGTAAAGGTGGAACACTCCTCCTGATTAGGTTATTTCACTCATTGTCTTTGCTAGCATTGTCCTTATGCTTTCTGTTCTTCTAGCATTTTACATGCTAGATTTGGGGTGGGGGATGAACCCTTTGTGCTTTGAGATGCCTTCTGAATTTTTCCTAGGCCCATTGACTACATATGCAGCCTATTTCTTTCCCACATGTTAGCACTTGATCTTCTCAAGCATGCTTAGTCTATCTTGCTTGCTATGCTAGTGAACACTAGCTAATTGCCGATTAAACCTCCGTAGATGATGAAACTAGACCTCTTTAGGTGAGTTTGGTTGAAATGCATGAGCTAAGAGTTGCGTATTTTGCTAGAGGTGAAAAAAAATCTTGAATCTTAGCTCACTAGCTAAGAAAAGGAAAGGGAGTGTAAACAACATTAGTTTTTAAGTGATTATGGGTGATGTTAAACACATAGTGCACACTGGTTATACATGATCAACCCCTAAAACTTACAAAACATGAAGAAGAGCCATCAAAGAGGGCCTGTGCTACAAAAATCAACACAATGAAGCCCTGAAGGTTGAATAAAGAACCAAAAGAATGAAAAGAAACAGAAAGATGTGAATAAAAGTTGCTTGCATGAAGGATGAAAACAAAGATTTTGAAATGGCCATGGATTAGCAATGCACCTTGTTCCTTCTTTCAATGAGAACCTAGTGAACTGTCTGAATTTCACCTTAGACCTTATTTCTATGAGAGACATCCTTATTTACCTCAAATTCCATCAAGAGAGCTCATCGTATTTTTAAACACTTACCTATTACAAAGAGTGGATGGAGTTGAAACCCTAATCAAGAGAGCGACTCAAGGTTTGTGCATTTTGGGACGTGGATGATTAGAAGAGGTCTAGTATACATACAGTGCTTTAAAGGTTTTTCAAATAGATTCCACGAATAGCTTGCTTGATTTACTTCGAAGTTATAGTGTGAAAAGTGCCTAACTGTGTGATTCTGTTCTTATTACCACTTGTTCTCAATATGCTTATATCATGATCTTCATCTTGTGCAATTAGGGTTGAGAGGCTAGGAGAGAAGTTTATCCTTTGATCTTGTCATGTCCTTCATTTGCCTTGCTTATCCTATGCATTCTACTTTCATACTTGAGGGCATGCATGACTTAGAGTTGGGGGTGGTTGATAAGTGTATTTCATATCACATATTCATACACTTTTCTATGCATTTCATCATACATTTAACCCTTAAATGCACAAATTCACTTGACTTATACATGTTTAGGTGCACTTGGATCAGAAATGTGTTCTTAACACATTCAAGGGGTGAATGATGCAAAAGAGAGTGGAAAATGCCAGAAAAGAGAAGAAGAAACAAGAGCTTCATCACAAGGAAATCTCGTATGAAGGCATATGGGCACAAGTGAAGAAATATTCATGCCTTGGCCATTCTTGCAATCAAGTTACAACACACACAAGGAAAGCAACGTTTTATCACTATTCCAAGAGTTGACTTGGTCCATTGTTGTAGCTAGAGGAGGTGTTTGGCCAAGAGGGAGATACACTAAACACTAATTAATTTTTACAATTGTAAAAAGGCTTTCTTTGGAAGCTTGGCACGGATGTCAAAAGATATTTTCCAAGGAATCCTTACATTCTCATAGCAAGAAGCGAGGGTTCACTATTAAAAACATCGCGAAGATTAGAGAAAGAAAGAAAGAGGAGGAGGAGTTGCCGCTAATTTCATCCGAGATTGTTGTTTTGCATTTTGGTGCTAGAGATGAATTGTTTATCTTCTGTTTTCTTTTGTATCATGGCCCATGCCTTTGTCATGAGCTAAACTCTTGATTCTAAGGCTTGGGATGAGCCTCTTATCTTAGTTTCTTGCATGTTTTGTGAAGAATATCTCGTACACTTGACTTCCCTATGATGAATGTTGAATGCTTTGTTTTAGCTTCTTTGTTTCGGCCAAAGCTTAGGAGTTATGCTAAGCCAGTGCATAGCCACAAAGGGGCATGTATTTGGTAGTTGAGTTTAGCATTCATTTGAGTTTTCCTGGGCCAACACTACTTGGGAGGTTCAAGCCACACTTGAAGGGGTAGACATTACATATTTCATGTTCACCTAAGGTCTAGGTGTGAGACGAAGGCACTCTTGCAATAACCTTAGGAAGAAGGGTCTCTACCAGTAACTGGGATTGTTTCCACATAAACTTTTAGTTATAGAAGTTTAGTAGATGAGATGTCATTCATAAGATTTAGCAGTTAACTAGAAAAGAAGGCAATACTCCTTGCCTTAGAAGTTTTCTTACGTTCAGTTTAAACCTGCATTTTATGTTGTGTTCTGCTTTCTATCATTACCAGCTCTTAAATCTTATTCTCTTGTGTTACGTGTTAGTTTAAGTTTGGTTTAGTTGCTGATTAGAAGTAGTTAGTACAGCTTACAACAATCTATTTGATTCTGCCAAGTAGTATATTTCTTCAAGCTAGTAGTGTCTTTCTGTTTTGCTCATTGTGGATATGACCCGTGCTCACCATAGTTAAACTTGCAATATGATTGTATACACTTACACATTAGAAGGACTATCAAGCTTTTGGCACTGTTGCCGGCGAGCAATAGTCTGAAAACACCATTAGTTGTAGGATAAAAGCTAACTTGGCTATTCTGTTTTTCTTTGATTTTGATACTACTTGTCTTCTTACTTTTATGTGTGATCGGTTAAGCTGTTCCTTATGGTTGTGTTGCAGGAGTGATAGAAAATATGAAGTATAAAGGAACGAACTGATGGACTCTGTGCAGGCAGCTGTGCAAAAGATGCTTGAAGCATTAGACAGACTTGAGACAAGGTGGATGCAATCTCTGCAATCCAATGCTTTTGTGGTTCAGCTACCTAGTTTTGCACCGTATGATGATCCTCATCCCCATATAGATTATGCCAAGATGACTCTTGGGAAGATGACATTCCAATGGTCCGGCTCTGGTTTGCTCAAAACCAACAACAACATTTTTATCTTATTAAAAAACAACAATTTTATCATCAAAATCCATGGAGTGATAAAAAAGGTTGCTTGGTTGGAGGTCAAAACACTTATGACGACCAAAATTAAGCCAGTCCATACCCAATTCAAGCTATACAGGATATACTTTCAGAAATGGCGGAATCAGCAATTAAGCAAGAACATCAAGTTGCAACAATGAATTCTGGAGTTCAAATGGAAAAGCTGACCAAAGAAGCATTGGAAGAAGCCCAAAGACCTCCTGTTGTCAAAGAAGTTGAGAGAACTGTCCAAGAAAGTGAACCATGGCAGAGTGATGCATTTTTAAAAGTCAATGATGAACTTCATCATTTTGCTGCCATGGTAAGGGATGATCACTTAGGAAGATAGGAGGAGCCAGAAGTGAAGCAAAAAAGTGTTCACTCACCTGGGCCTTCGAAGAAAGCAATAACCAACGACATGATCCAAATCTATCTGCTTAGAAAATTTGGAAGGTAAAATATTTCTTGGATGTGGGATGAGCCCACTTGAAGAAGTCTATCTAAAGACTATAAACTTAGAGATTCTTGAGAGGTAACCCAAGGTAAGTAGTTTAGATTGTCACTATTTTCTTTAGATTATCTAACCTTTTTGTGCAGCTTCTCTCCAAGCAAGGCAAATTTTCTTAGCTTGCAACAGAATCATACAACAATCAAGTTTGTTGAGCTTCAAAATTAGGTACATTCAACCCAAATCTATTCTTAAAGCACACTTGCACTTCAATTCAGATTTGGGGTACCCCTTTGGTATCATGTGGTTCATTTGTAAACCTGTTTGCACCACTCTTTATTGCTGCTTGATTCGGTTTCTCTAGTCTTTATTTTGTGTTTGCAAGACCTCTAAAGAGCCCTAAATGGTGATCAAAGTTCTCTGGATTGTGGTTGAGCTTTTTCAAATGAGGAACACTCCTCCTGATCGGGTTGTTTTGCACCTTGTCTTTGCTAGCATTGTCCTTATGCTTTCTGTTCTTATAGCATTTTACACTTGAGGGCAAGTGCATGCTAGATTTGGGGAGGGGGATGAACCCTTTGTTCTTTGAGATGCCTTCTGAATTTTTCCTTGACCCATTGACCACATATGCAACCTATTTCTTTCACACATGTTAGCAATTGATCTTCTTGAAGCATGCTTAGTCTATCTTGTTTGCTATGCTAGTGAACACTTGCTGATTTACCATGAAACCTCTGTAGATGATGAAACTAGACCTCTTTAGGTGAGTTTGGTTGAAATGCATGATCTAAGAGTTGCTTATTCTGCTAGTGGTGCAAAAAAAAAATTCTTGAATCTTAGCTCACTAGCTAAGAAAAGGAAAGGGAATGTAAACAGCATTAGTTTTCAATTGATTTATGATATTTGGTGCTAGTTGATTCATGGTTTGCAGTGTTTATCAAATAAGAATCCATATTTATCAGTGATCCATGAAGCAAACAAAAAACTGCCGCAAAGGGTTGAAAAGAAGAGAAAAATCAAGAAAACAAGTTTAGGGGTGATCAAAAAGAAAAAAAAGTTTAGGGTTGATCTTAAACACATAATGCACACTGGTTATACACGATCAGCCCCTAAAACATACAAATCATGAAGAAAAGCCATCAAAGAGGCCATGTGCTACAAAAATAACCACAATGAAGCCCTAAAGGTTGAATAAAGAGCCAAACGAATGAAATGAAACAGAAAGATGTGAATAAAAGTTGCTTGCATGAAGGATGAAAACAAAGATTCTGAAATGGCCATGGATCAGCAATGCACCTTGTTCCTTCTTTCGATGAAAGACATCCTTGTTTTCCTCCAACTCCGTCAAGAGAGCTCACTGTATTCCTAAACACTTACTGTTACAAAGAGTGGATGGAGTTGAGACCCTAACCGAGAGAGTGACTCAAGGTTTGTGCATTTTGGGATGTGGATGATTAGAAGTGGTCTAATATACATACAGTGCTTTAAAGGTTACTCAAATAGATTCCATTCATAGCTTGCTTGATTTACTTTCAAGTTATAGTGTGAAAAGTGCCTAACTGTGTGATTCTGTTCTTATTACCACTTGTTCCCAATATGCTTATACCATGATCTTCATCTTGTGCAATTCGAGGTTGAGACACTAGGAGAGAATTTATCTTTTGATCTTGGAAACTCATGTCCTTCATTTGCCTTGCTTATCCTATGCATTCTGCTTTCATACTTGTGGCAAGCATCACTTAGAGTTGGGGTGGTTGATAAGTGCACTTCATATCACATATTCATACATTTTTCTATGCATTTCATTATACATTTAACCCGTAAATGCACAAATTCAATTGACTTATACATGTTTAGGTGCACTTGGATCAGAAATGTGTTCTTAACATGTTCAAGGGGTGAATAATGCAAAAGAGAGTGGAAAATGCAAGAAAAGAGAAGAAGAAACAAGAGCTTCATCACAAGGAAATCATATATAGAGGCATATGGGCACAAGTGAAGCAACGTTTTATCACTATTCCAAGAGTTGACTTGGTCCATTGTTGCGGCTAGAGGAGGTGTTTGGCCAAGAGGGAGATACACTAAATTGTAAAAAGGCTTCCTTTGGAAGCTTGGCATGGATCTCAAAAGATATTTTCCAAGGAATCCTTACATTCTTATAGAAAGATGCGAGGGTTCACTATTAAAAACACCGCGAAGATTAGAGAAAGAAAGAAAGAGAAGGGGGTGTTGCTGCTACTTTCATCCGAGACTGCTATTTTGCATTTTGCTGCTAGATATGGATTGTTTATCTTCTGTTTTCTGTTGTATCATTGCTCATGCCTTTGGCATGAGCTAAACTCTTGATTTTAAGGCTTGGGATGAGCCTCTTATCTTAGTTTCTTGCTTGTTTTGTGAAGAATATCTTGTACACTTGACTTCCCTACGATGAATGTTGAAATGCTTTGTTTTAGCGTCTTTGTTTCGGCCAAAGCTAAGGAGTTATGATAAGCCAATGCATAGCCACAAAAGGGCATGTATTTAGTAGTTGAGTTCAGCATTCACTTGAGTTTTCGTGGGATGAATTACCTGGGAGGTTCAAGCAACACTTGAAGGGGTAGACATTGCAAGTTTCATGTTCACTTAAGGTCTAGGTGTGAGACGAAAGTACTCTTCCAATAACCTTAGGAAGATGGGGATCTACCCATAACTGGGATTGTTTCTACATAATCATGTGGTTATAGAAGTTTAATAGATGAGATGTCATTCATAAGATTTAGCAGTTAACTAGAAAAGAAGGCAATACTCTGTGCCTTGGAAGCCTTCTTACATTCTGTTTTCACCTGCATTTTAAACTTAGGAAAAGCTAGGCTCACCAACAAGACCGTGCTGAAGAGATTCGAGATAGTATTTTTGAAGGTCCAATTAATTGATCACGATCTCAATACCTTAAAAACTCGGTATCAGAGCCGAGAGCAATCTCACCTTTAACTATGTCTGCCATACGGTAACACAACAAAAAATTTCAGAACTCACTGAGGCACTATCGCGATGCTCTGAGGTTATGGAAAAATTCATTTTGGTTTTAGCTCAAATGGTCATGGAAGATCGGATAACCCAGCAACAACAGCAACATTGGAGAATCCTACGACAACCTACCATGTGCCACTGGGACAAACAACTTTATTAGGAGTTGAAGAACCCATCAACCATGCCAAAACCACTGGACAAAATGGTAAGACACACATTCTGGTGGATGAAATTGAGCCACCAATGTTAGTTTCCAATCAAAAATTTTGGGGAGGGGCCATGACCATCCATTTCCCTTGTGAAAGCTCACAGATTGCGGCAGGTCGTCCTCCTATTCAAGCTGCTCATACTGGTGTCCCTCTTGATGTCGTTCCACTTGTCCCTAACACAACCTTCCATCACGACGGATGTGGTCCTGATGTTCTTCACGACTATGGTTATTTTCAGTGACCCTTTTACTAGGACTTTCCAGTTTTTCGGAAATTGAACTCCACGAAAGTTGGCTCAATCTCTATCCAACGTCAGCAGATTCCCTATGTCGGCTGGGTCTCTACTTCGGCCTTTCACCTCCAAGGGATGGCACATGTTCGATGGAAATCTATTGAGCTCAAGTATCACGACCTTCGTTGGGAGGATTTCTGCTGATTATTCCAGCGACAATATGCGATTAATGGTTCCACAAATCCTCTGACCACCCTTGCCTCGTTGCGACAATTCGGGCCTGTTGAACACCTCAATGAAACATGGCGCGACCTCGCTGTCGCCATCCCTCATTTGTCGGATTCCACTGAATTAGCCCTATATTTTGAATATCCTTTGAATATCCATGAGGTTCTGTATTTTGGTCGTTTCTTATGAGTCCAAGCTATTAGTCCAAAGTTCCGCTGTTAGGATTTCAAAATCTAACAAAGCATCGCCTAGCCCAATTTTGCTCCCGAACACTAGACCAAAATAAAGTCATTTTTCCCTGTCGGATATCGCACATCATCATTCCGAAGGATTGTCCTTCAAATGTGATGAGAAGGGGCTCAAAGGCCATGTGTGCAAACAATTATTTTGTATAGAGATCATCGAGAATGATGATTCTGAGGTCTATGCCGACATTGCAATATCATTGAATGCCTTGACAGGCAAAAGTTCATGTGACACCATGAAGGAAGGTGAAAGGTCGTCCGTATAATCAAGATATTTTGCAACAAGGCCATCCCTTAGCTTATTTCAGTCGTCAATTGAGTTTTCATCATTGTAGATTGCCCACGTAAGAAAAAGAATTGATTGGTTTAGCTAAAGCAGTCCAGCACTGGCATTCGTACTTATGGGGCACTCCTTTATTGTTCGGACTGACCACTACAATTTAAAATTTCTTCTCGAACAGAAGGCGCACAAGGTCCCTCAACAACATTGGTTGAGCAACTTAATGAGGTACTCTTTTTCTGTTGATTACAAAGCGGGTAAAGAAAATCTCGTGGTTGGTACCCTTTCTTGTCGTGATGAGGATTCCGCTACTTTGATGCCGATCTCTGTTCCATTTGCAACATTGTTGGAAGAAGTCTGTTTAGCCTTGTTGGCTGATTCAGAGTTACCAGCACCGCAGGCCACACTTAAATCTTCGGATTACTCGAGTCCATATTCATGGCATGATGGTTTATTGTGGTACAAAAATCGCCTATTATTCCCCATATTCTGCTTTGTTTGATCAGATTATTCAGGTTATTCATGAGGCCCATCATGAAGGATTCCTCAAGACACTTTATCACATTAAAGTAAATATTTTTTGGCCACGAATGAAGCCACAAGCTGTTGCTGTCGTTGCTGCATGTTCCATTCTCAGCAACATGAAGCTGATCATTTGCTTCCCGTGGGGTTATTGAAACCTCTACCTATTCCCCGTCAGATTTGGGCTGATGTTTCTTTGGATTTTATTGATGGCCTCCCACAATCTCATGACAAGTCAGTCTTATTGGTGGTGGTTGATCGATTTTCAGAAATGAACAATTTTGTTGCTCT
>JAOYMZ010000280.1:0-10234 GCA_025802335.1 Pinguicula primuliflora | reverse complement strand
TCTCTTCAATTACTATGTCAATTCCGACGAGCAAGATGTCTTTAGCAAAGAACTGCAGCTCGACTCCAAGGCAAATTTGATACGCACGTGTTCCGTGCTTTTCCCCTTGCTTCGATTTTGGGTGGTTTTAGCTCTTGCGTTCTTATTTTTGCTTTAAGTTTTTGTTGTTCTTCGTCTGCAGGTATTTTATTTTGATGTGGGAGAGAACAGAAGAGGACGTTTCCTGAAAGTAAGTTGTTCTTTCTACCTTTTGCTTGCTGGTTATATGTTATTTGTTGTTCTCAACGTATGCATATGCTTCAGTGTGAAGGTCTGACTGTGTATTAATTTTCATTAGCTAATGTACAACTGGACTTAAAGCTCTGTATTTTCACCTGCTTATCATCTCCTGATATGTTTAGTTAAACCGCTGCAATATTTATTATGCTAAGTGCTAATGGAGCTCTTTGATTTTGCATCCCTGCAATTCATAGAGCGAACCATGGCTCTGAGCACTTCCATAAACTAAACCAAACATACCCAATAAATCTCGCCTTTAGGCAGGGTCTAGGATGTACGCAATCATACCTCTCAGGATAGGGTGCTGAGCACTTCCATATAACTTCTAAATTCAGTTGCACTAACACTTCTTGAAACTGATTATGAAGTGGAACATTATCTCTCTACATGTCACCAATATCTCATTTTAGGATTAGGTTTTAAATAACTTCCATTTTATTTCCATGAACGAATCCTTCCTTTTGGTGCTTGACTCGTGCGTGCAGATATCAGAAGCTTCCGTCAGCCGAAACCGCAGTACCATTATTGTCCCCGCAGGGAGTACCCGCGACGAAGGATGGGGGGCGTTTAGGAACATTTTGGCTGAAATAAATGAGGCAACAGGGCTATACCTCCTTCCCACTCCGGTAATTTTGAGTCTTGTTTCATCATCTTACTTCCGAAGTGATGCAGCAAATTACCCTCATCAACTTAATCTTTCATTGGACATCAGCAGAACTCTGAAGCCCCAGAACGGCACGTTGGGCTTTCAGATGATGTGGGGGCTGGTTTCATATCCAGTCATAACTCTCATCCTCCCCCGCCAGGTGACCTAAATATTGATGGATCTTCAGATCTGCCACCACCTGATGACCTAGGTAATTCGGGAGTCTCAAAAGTAATCAGAGCTGATCAAAAGAAGTTTTTCTTTGATCTTGGGAGCAATAACAGAGGCCATTTCTTGAGAATCTCTGAGGTGTGTATTGAATGCTCTTACCTGTTGCATCTGTTCTGACTAATGACCATGGTTCGCATGTGCTCTCATAGAAAGAATTTAAATTACAGGTCACAGGTTCCGATCGGTCCTCCATAATTCTGCCACTCTCTGGTCTTAAGCAATTCCATGAAATGGTTGGTCATTTTGTGGAAATCACTAAAGATAGAATCGAGGGGATGACTGGTGCTAATGTTCGCACTGTCGACCCTCTGCTAAGGTGATAGTACTCGTCATTCTTCGTCATCATTGTCGTGTCAGTCACTTATGATCCTTATCCCATAAGTTGTTCACCCAGGGTGCGCCCTTATAAGGCTGTGCCATCCCAAGGTGCTGCTAAATGGATGGATCTTATCAACGCCCATGTTCCGTTTGCAGTTTGCTGCTTGCTGAATGCGTCGATTTGTGTATCGTTCGATGAATAAGACTGTTTTCTTTTTCATTGAGTATAATAATGTATGACAATGAATCAGCTGGATCAGTAACAAAAGGTCGAAAGACAATAATGAAAGGCGTTTTTGTGCCAAGAAGGTATCAGCGTTTGTATCTTATGTTCAAGTAGCTTGCAACTGTGCTTTGCAGTTGGTTGTGAAAACCTGCACCTAAGTCTTCTGGCCGGTCTGTTTTCGGGGCTGCATGATATTGTTCTATTTTTTTGTATATAATTGTATTGTTCTGTGTTGAACGATGATATCAAGTTGAAAATGTATATTCATATACCATCATTTAGGAAACCATATCAACATATATAAAAAGATCTCTGGTTCAAGGAGAACTTTTCTTAAAGTGTCCTCTTGATCCAGGTTGCAACTCGGATTTTTATCTGTTTCAACAGTTTCGATTGGAATTTGGAAGCCATGAATAGGCCAGGGCATTCGGAATTTGGTCGGAATTCGGAATTCGTTCCGAAATTATTTCTGAAGCCGAACCGCAATCCCGATCCATTTTATATTATAATTCGGAATTTCGAAATTCAGAATTTTGAAATTTGGAATACTCAATATTTTGAAATTCGAAATCCAAATATCCAGCCATGAATCATATTATAAGAACTGAATGGATGTGGTTGGATCATTAATTTCAGAGTAACATTGATTTACAAGATTAAGAATAGCAAGTTGAACATTTGAAGCAACTTCTCGTGAAAATTTTTAGCTTATTTTTTCATTAGGCAATTGAGGAGGAATGATCAGGTAGCTGAGGTTCGAAGTGATTACTGTGAAATGCTATCTACCACGACCTTCATGCGTACATGACCCCACGATCCCCTCACATGAGGTGGCCCCCATATGTGTCAGGGATGGGACCCACACATTATTTTGTGAGTGGGTCATGAAGTTGTGTCTTGATAAAGGTCGTGGTATGTAGCAAAACTCGTGATTACTTATGTGAACCCAGCTCGTAATTAAGGTTCTTCCCTGGCTTCATTTTTTTATAATGTTTTCTGTTGCGTTGGATTTGTTGCTGGGCCGCTAATTTTCCTATTTCTTCCTCAGGTATTTCATTGCTAGGTTCGAAGTGGCCAACCAAAAAATCTTGAAGAAAAATAGGCCCTCGAAGCAAAAGAAGATCACAAAGAGGTTCTTTTTTTGGATAAGTGAGTAGTTTTATTGCTGTGTATTTACATTGTATATTTGTACATCTCTATTCTCCACACACTTATTGGGCTATACAATGGATACAATTTTTACACCAATCACCCAGCCCAAATTGAAGGCCCATTTTGTGATTCGCTTGAAGAACTAGCCAACTTCGCAGTTGCACTTGCTCCACCACATTTTCCGGTTCCGGCTATTCTTGGCGGAAGATTGTCGCATTCCTCATTTTCCAGATCTCCCATAACATATGTTGCCAAATGATCAGCCAAATCTGCTTAACCTTCCTCGATATAGCCGGTGAATGCCCAATTTCGTCCAATTCTCCACCGTCGGCACAGATATTCCGAGCCACTGATAGCATAAAAACCAGGCTCTGCGTGCAATCGGGCATGTCAACAACAGATGCTCAACTGTCTCATGTTCAATCTGACAGAGCGGGCATTGTATAGTAGCTGAATGTACTCCTCGTTTGATCAGATTCTTCGCAGTTGGGATTCGTTTGTGGATGGCTTTCCACTCAAATGCAGATACTTTGGCAGGTATGAATTTCTTCCAAGCTTTTGCTGCTAGTCAATTTTCATAATCTGCTCCTTCACACCCATGATCCTCTCATAAACCAGTGAAGTGGGGTATTTGTAATCACAGTCATTTTTCCATTTCCACTTATCTTCTATATCTGATGGGGTTGGTGCCCATTGCAGGATTTCTTGCAATTTAACAAACTCTTGAGTTTCCTCAAGATTGAATTGATGATTCCAGAGCAAGGCCCAGTTCCAAGCATCCTCAGGGCTTCCTTTTTCGACAATCAAGGCTTGCTTATCAACAGCATTGAGGTACAGATTTGGAAATTTAGTTGCTAGATTTGTTTCTCCCAACCACGTGTCTAGCCAGAATTGTGTATATGCTCCATTTCCCACTGTGTGCGTGATGTTTGCATTGAACTAGTCACTATTCAGTCAGCACATATTTGCAAATATTTCTCCACCATATTGAGTGTTTAATCTTTGCTTTCTTGCTTGCTGGAAGTATCTGTCCATACAGTGAAGTTATCACTTGCTTCTACAACCCTGCATCCTCCTTGATTAGGCGATATCCCCATTTTCTCAGTAGTGAGAGATTACATTGCTTTAGGGACTTTACACTTAGACCTCCTTTGGATTTAGGCGGACATATAGTCTTCCATGAAATCCATTTTATCTTTCTTGATCCTTCTGTTTTTCTCCCCACAAGAACTTAGAGATAATGCTTGTCATCTGCCGTAATATCCTCACAGGAGCTTTATAAAACTGAAAATAGTATAATAGTATAGAGGTTAAAACAGATTTGATCAGTGTTATCCTCCCACCAAAAGATATGTACTTCTTATCCCAGCCCATCAATCTTTTCTTCAAGATATCCAGCACTATTGTCCATGTTCTATTCAGCCGCGGGTTAGCCCCAACTTGCACCCCTAAATAGACAAAGGGAATATCATCCCATTGACATCTCAAGATATCCCTCTGAACAGCTTGTACACTAGTCGCTAGATTTATTGAATATAGCTTGCTCTTCTTGTAGTTTACTTTTAGTCCTGACACCAACTCAAAAACCTTCGGAATTCTCTTGAGTATCGTTATGTCCTCCACTGATCCATCTCCAATGAGAATTGTATCATCAGCGAACTGCTGATGTGTGATCCTAACTTGTTCTTCTCCAATTCTGTAGCCTTTAAGGTTCCCAGAGTCCACAACCTTTGTTATAAGTAAGTGTAGTCCTTCCGCTGCAACAGCAAACAGTAGAGGAGATAAAGAATCCCCTTATCGTAGTTCTCTTCCCATTTTAAATTCCCCACAAGAACTGCCATTTACTAGGACTGAGATATATGCAGATTCCACACACCCCTGCATCCATTCTATCCATTTATTATGGAAATCCATTGATTTCATTAGAGCCCACAAGTAGTGCCAGTTTATTGAGTCAAATGCTTTCTGGAAGTCTACTTTCAAAATAGAACAAGTTTTTTTCCTGATCTTAGCATCATGCATCACCTCATTTGTTAATACAATGCTGTCCATAATGGATCTCTTCGATATAAATCCCGTTTGTATGGGAGGAATCAGTTTAGAGAGAACCTTGCTTAATCTTGTAGATAGCATCTTAGACAGCAGCTTGTAGATAGAACCCACCATAGATATGGGCCTAAAATTATGAATATTTTTAGGAGAGGTGCATTTGGGAGGCAAAGCTGCCATAATGTTGTTTAAACCTTTAACCAGTTTGCCATGCATCCAGAAATCCTCAAACAACTCCAGGATGTCAGACTTGAATAAATCCCAGAAATGTTTTATGAACTTAAAATTGTACCCATCAGGTCCTGGACTTTTATCACTCGCACATTTTTGTAGAGCAGAGCGTAGCTCTTCTTCAGTGAATCTTTTAAGCAATTCCTCATTCTCCTCCTCAGAAACTAGGTTTGCCATTTCCTAGTCCACCAATGGCTTAGAACTGAGATCTGGTTTATAGTGTAGCTCAAAATTGTCATGAATAAACTGCTTAACAGTAGATACCTCCTCATTCCAGGCTCCATCGATCATAATTCCTTTTATAGTGTTTCGGCAGCGATTGTTTTTCACACATGCATGAAAAAATTTAGAGTTTCCATCTCCTTCCTTCAGCCATTTCAACCTGGCTTTTTGAAACATCAGACTTTCGAGCATTCGATTCAGTCTTCTTACTTCTACTGTCGCCTCTTTCCTTTCATGTATTTCTGCATCAGTTAAATCTTATGTCTCCATTTTCTTGGCCAGTGTGCTCACTCTGTCCTGGAAGTCTTTAATCTGCACAAGTAGGTTTCCAAAAACCTCCTTATTCCACTGTCTGATTTTTTTCCTTTAACTTCTTGAATCTTTGATGTAGTACAAAGCCTTTAGTTCCATGCGCAGAGGTTTCAGTCCAAGCCTTTCTCACAAATGCATCATACTCTTCATGCTGGAATCATGCATCCAATACTCTGAATGGCTTTAGACCCCAATCCTTCATATCATTTATCAGGATTAAGGGGCAATGATCTGATGATTTTTTGTCTATAGCCGTCTGAGTAGTATTCGACCATATATTCAGCCATCCACTAGATATCAGGAACCTGTCCAATCTACTAGAACACAGACCACCAGGATGATAGTATGTGTGCTTTATATGCTGCAATGGGAGATCCACTAGGCTTGTATCTTCAATGAATGCATTAAATTCCTCCATTTCATTTAAATTAGGATTTGTAGCTCATTTTCTCTCTTCCAGTTGCCTTATAGAATTGAAGTCTCCAGATAGGCACCATAGCACATCAGGATCAGCTTGAATTCTATGTAATATATTCTGCCAAAGTCTTCTTTTTCCTGCAATCATACATGGCGAGTAAGCATTCGAAATTTTCATCTTTATAGGTTCAGTCTGTCACAGCCATTCACTAGAAATCTCCATGAGATTCGTAGTTTTCCAACATTGTGCTATCTTAAAACAGTCACTTCTCCATGGACACAACAGTCCACCAGATAGGCCAGAGAGGTCTGTTGATGGCTGAAATTCAAACTCGAAATTGTCATGTCGCCATATAAGCTCACACACACTTCTTGTTATATTTACTTGCTTTGTTTTCTGTAGGCAGATGAATTCAATGTCAAATTGTCTTATTGCCTCAGCCAATTCTTTTTTCCTGCACATAGCACCCAATCCTCGGATATTTTGATTGAGAATCCGCATTAAAGACCTACTGGCACCATCACCATCTTTTAGATCAACTTCTATTGTTCTTCTCTGTCTCTACTTTCAATTTGCATCAGAGCTGGAAGATGTTCATCTGTTATATGCACTTCCAGACAGTTTGCAAGCGTCTTAGTTTTTGTAGCTTCCAATATTTTGTCTTCCTGAGTTTCAGGAATTACTGAGTATGTGTTAGTCACCTCAACTTGTCTCATAGCTCTTTTTTTTCTCAACTTTTCAGCACGTTTTCTTCGGTTAAGTTTAGCTTCAACCAAGGAGGATAGCCTTGATACTGGACCAGTACATCTGTGAAGTAAGGACTTGCTTGACTTTCTTAATTTTCATCCTTTACTCCTTTTTACTGCACTGATTACCTCTCCATTTATCTCGTCCCTGGGCCCATTCTCATCAGTATCAATCTTAGTTTGGCCGGTCCTTCCTGTTGCCAAACTTTGCTCAGTTCCATCAGTGGAATTGTGTTAAGATCTAAACAGTATGTTTAGATCAATCTTTCCCGCATCCACCTTAGATGCATCATCATCATTTTTCCCCAACTCCACATCGGCATTATCTTCTCTCATTAATGTACTCAATTTTTGTCTAGCGCTTGGGCTTTCAGAATTAGCATCATTATCAATATCTTTTTTGCACACTAAATTCTTCCTCCTCCACTACTTCTATTTGATATTTTTTGGAATCTACAAATATCTCCTTCATACCATCTAGCTTCCCCCGGTTTGCAGTACTCAACAACAACCTGCAGTATATCAGATTGCTATGTGATAGAGTATCCTCATCAATCTTTTCCACAGAGCCCATTTGAGCTCCAATCCAGGTTAAGCTTCTCTCATTCCAGCAGGAGAAAGGGACTCCTCTAATTTGTATCCACACTTTCCTGTTCTCCAATTCCATATCTGGCTCCCACCATTTCACAGAACCAAATAGTGCACCACATATCTGAGTACCAGTTTTGACAAGCCTATCACCATGTTCCTTGATTAATCCACGAATCAGGGCTTTGTTCTCTGTAATCAAAAATATGTTGCATCCCAGATATCCTGATCTCAACATTGTGTGCTGGATATCTAGCAGGTTTCCAGTTTTCAGCTAAACCAGAATTGCTCCGTGCAGCCAATTGTTGTCACTCTCATTGGTATGGTGCTCTATTGTCTCCTTCTAAATATCAGGAACTGCAGTACCCTTCTGGTTTACCACCAATTTGTATGAGACATCTTTCTTAACCTCACTGGTCTCCCCTTTCTCTAACTTTTTCACTTCGGCTACTTTGTTTGGTACATAGTGAGCTCGCGGTTCCGTATTGACCCTTTGTCCACCATTATACCGTGCAACATTTATCTGCAACTTGTATCCTCCAAGTGCAATTCCGTTCATTCTTGTCGCCAGGTCATGGGCATCTTGCGATTTATCAAATCGTGCGAAGCCAAATTGCTTTCCATCTTTTCCCAGACGTGGTGAGATGTATACATGAAACAATCTGCCATACTTCACCTGGGATAGTCCTGTCGCCTCCTAGTTCGGTGGGATATTAGCGACGAACAGGGAGGATAGTGCTGATCTCATCGTTTTGATCCGGTTATACTGAACACCCCATTGATTTTTTGCTGGTGTTTGGACCGGGGGTGCAAGGCACTGCTTCAATGGTTTCTTCCGATGACTAGCGTCCATTCCTCTCCTCCATCTTTGTCTCCCAAATCAGCAACTGGCTCTTTCCCACTTCTTCAATGGACAACATCGTTGCCGGAGATTTGACCGCCGGCTTGTTCGTCATCTTGAATTTTGAAATTTGAATTGTCCCGTCCAACGTCGTCATTCTCCATCTCCACATGCTCTGGTGATGAACTTGGAATTTAGGGGGAATATCAGGAAGAGGTTCTGAATCATTGTTTAGGTATGCAAACTTGAGAAAATAGTCAACCCCACTACTGCAGAAGCCGGCCCCATTAATGAATTTCTCCCACACACGGATTGTTTGAAATCTTTTTTACGTACCCAAAAAAAGAAATCATTTGACAGAGCTCATCTATATAATGATGACGTCGGCGAGTTAGGTTAGTTTGCTACATTTATTAACTTGTTTTACCTTAAATTAAGTTGATAAAAAAAAAACATTAATGATGTTCGAAAAGTCGGGTTATACCCAAAATTATAAACCCTTACCCGAAATCCAAGAACTTTCGGGTGCCAATTTTTATACCCGAATCTGTTAAAATACCTAAAACCCATTAGATTCGGTTTTGAGCCGGGCTCGGGTTTGTGCAACCGTGGTTGCAAAATGAAACTTATTCCAAGCAAGAATAACTAACATAGCAGAACCGTTCCTATGGTCAGTTTTACGGTGGTCATTTTTTCCTTGCGTGGACAATTTTTTCAATTAGCTATCCGTTCTCGGAATTAATCGCACCATTGGAAAGAATTATACATTGAATTGCATATGTTCAAGTTTTGGTGATATTCCGACGACGTTATCACCGTTAACGGAGGGTTATAAATCCATTTGGGTTAAGTAGTCCTAAATAGGGTTTTAGAAATTTCCGACGACGAAGTCGCCGGAAAACGGACCAAAGCATGGGGCTTTTCATCTACAATGTATAAGATTTTCAATGGTGCGATCAATTTCGAGAACGGATGGCTAATTGAAAAAATTGTACACGCAAGGAGAAAACTGACCACATTAAAACTGTTCATAAGAACTGGACTCACTAGAATAACATAAAATCCAGTTGGAAATATACTCAGTTCAGCACCAAACCGGCCAGCGAATCCACAACCACAACATGGGAAGACACATCAAGTTCATAAAATCAAAGATCAAAACTCCAAAAACTAGTTCCGGGTAATGTCAATAATCGAAAAACTTGAAAAAGTGGAGCCCAAACCGAAATGACTAAGATTTTCATCAATATCTTTTTCACACATTCTTTTTGTAGTCGTAATTATTTTTTCCACTTCGACATCCTACTACTCTGGAACTCCTTATCATCCCATATCAGCTGTATAGGAATGATGGGCAGAAGCAATTATCAAAACTCGTCCACTAATATTCATTTACCACATTTTGCATTACTGGCCTTTGCTTTTTTCAAGACAAGAGAATAATATTCATCACCATATATTACCATGAAGTTGCTTGTAACATTATTTGTGGCATACAATTCGATTATATTATCAATCAGTCTAGTAATTTGATTGATAATATAATCAAATTCAATGACACTTAACACTAGCAATGTAACAAACAACTTCATGGTAATATATGGTGATGAGTATTATTATGGTGCCTTGAAAAAGTTAAATGACTGTAGCTAGAGAAAGAGATTAATGAGTATTATTTGAGAGCTAAGCTCTCCGATAGGAAAGAATTAAATCTTTCTAGCCCACTGGCAGTAGTCATTCTGTAATGATATCAAGAAAAACAAAACTTAGATCTTACTTTGATGGGGCAGGATCTAATGACATATAGTTATACATGCTATTATATATTTATTTTCAATTCCGGCCACTAGAATTGTCCGTTGACGGAATTGGGCACATCGTTAGAAAGCTTATACATAGAATTGCATATGTTCAAGTTTTGGTGATATTCCGACGACGTTATCACCGTTTAACGGAGGGTTATAAATCCCCTTGG
>JAOYMZ010000279.1:0-10235 GCA_025802335.1 Pinguicula primuliflora | reverse complement strand
GTATCCCAATCTCTCTCAAACCGTCTCTATCAAACTCAACACCACAAATTACCTCTCTTGGATGTCACAAATTGTACCTGTGCTGTGGAGTTATGACCTTATGCAAATTGCCGATGGTACTGTCGTATGTCAGATTCCTACACTCCCACAGACTGATGAAGATATACAGAAGGGTGTACCAGCTTCTATGAATCTAGAATTTCTTGAGTGGAACCACAAAGATCAGTTTGTGCTGGCTCTCATCAATGGCTCGTTATCCCTTAAAATTCTTCCAAAAACCTATGGACTGCTGAATGCTCACACCGTGTGGGACAAATGATCACGACAATTCTCTCCCAGAAATGCATCCAGGGTGCTGAATCTAAAGCGACGCCTTCAGAATCTCAAATAGAGGACTCAAAATTGCACTGCCTTTCTCAATTCTGCAAAACTGCTACGGGCTGAGTTATCAGCTGCTGGACAAATCGTCACTGATGATGAACTGGTAGATTACGTCACTGGTGACCTTGCTCCGGCATTTATTTAGATGTTCGTGCCATATATTTCCTTTGTCCGGAGACTTGCCCCTCTCACGATGGAAGACTTCGAGAGCGAGCTGCTTACCTATGAAACTCTGGTTACAGTTCCATCCAGTCAATAATCCGTCGTCGTCGCTCTCTGGTCTTCAAAAGATACAATCGAATTTGGAGAACCATGCCTGAATTCACCTGCAAATCGAGGGTTTTACAGAGGAAATTGCTACAGTTTCTCCAATGGTGGACGCTACGGAGGCCGTAATTCAGGGCACAGACGGTACAATTTCGGATGTTTTTCCTCAAATTCACCTAGTTCCCGTCGATATGATGCTTTCCCAGCTGCAGACATGTATTCCCAGCAACACAATGATCTTTCGCAGGAGGCGTATCAGTCATCGCATTATGGAGACAGATCTGGAGCTTTGACGAATGGGCCAAGATTTGGAGACAATTCTGGGCCGAGGCATGATGTTTTTCACAGCCCAAGCTCAGGTAATGGACAGCCCACCGACCATTTGCTCAGACCAGAGCCCAACACGGGCATCCCACCAGCAGCCCAACCGTGGTCAACCCTTATGCATGTCAGATTTGTATGAACACTAGTCACACGGCCCTGGACTGCTTTAATCGTATGGATTACTCTTTTCAAGGCTGAAATCCACCTGCAGACCTTATGGCTATGGCAGCTTAGTCTAATGTGGCATTTGATAATGGATTATGGTTCGCTGGCTTAGTGGCAAATAATCATATCACTAATGACTTGGCAAATCTTTCTGTGCTGGAACACTACTCCGGAGGGAACAAAGTGACTGTAGATAATGGCGAATTTCTGAAAATTCTGCATACTGGTTCATTAACGTGTCAAACTCCATCCAGTTCACTTGTTCTATCTAATATTCTTCACTGTCCAAATGCCTTTGCCAAATTACTTTCGGTCTATAATTTCTGTTGGGATAATAATTGTTTCTTTGTATTGACTAAATGTGGTTATATGGTGAAGGACAACAAAATGGGGAGGATGCTCCTACAAGGACCTAGTGTCAATGGGCTGTATCCAGTGGACCTGCTGAATGCTTCTACTCTTAAGTGTGCTTTGATGGGTATGGTTGGTGTGAAGGTATCGTTTAAACACTTGCATGAACGATTATGTCACTCTACTGCCCCAATAGTTAGTCATTTAGTTCAGGATAATAAACTACCTGTTTTTGGTTTGAGCTGTCTAGCATTTTGCGAAGCTTGCCAATTAGGTAAAAATAAACAATTGTCATTTTCTTCGTCTACACGCTGTTCTAGTTTTCCGTTAGATTTAATTCATTCTGATGTATGGACCTCTTCTGTTTCATCCAACACTGGCCTTAGATATTATATAATATTGATGATTTTTCGTGATTTTCATGGTTATATCCGCTTGTTCATAAATCTGACGTTTTTCAATGCTTCGTTGATTTTAAAGCACTTGTTGAAAATCAGTTTTCTAGGAAGATTAAACAATTTCAAAGTGATGGTGGTGGTGAGTATATGTATAATACATTCAAATTTTTTTAAAACAAGCACAGAATAATGCATAGAATATCCTGCCCACACACATCACAGCAGAATGGAGTAGCAGAATGTAAGCATCGTCATTTAGCGAATATGAGTCTATGTCTATTATCTCGGGCACACTTGCCTCGCACTTATTGGCCCGATGCTATGTGATGCAGCGGCTACACAAGGAAATCGAACAAATAGAACAAATACTCATTGATTCGAGAATGCCGCAAATTGACAATAAGGAATCACAATCAAAACCCGTTGATTCGAGAATGCCGCAAATTGCCGATAACATTAACCACAAGAACTCGTTGATTCAAAGAATACCGAGAACTTGCCGAGGAATTGAGGAACACCTCTGTTCAGAAATTACAAAATCCAAATCTTCCGTCTAACAAGGTTTAGCGGCTAATAAATAAAGAAAGCAATGAACCCTAATTAACATGAAACATAAAAGACAATTAGGCCCCTGACTCTTGGGCCTCCATTATTTGGGCTCCATCATTCCCGTCGGGATAGGAAAGATTCGTCCGCGAATCTGCAAGCGAGGAAATAGTAGGCGAGGAAATAGCGGGCGAGGCATCGCTCACGAAAGGGACGAGGTGCTTCATATTAAACACGTTCGCGGTATGGATATGACTTGGCAGCTGGAGACGATAGGCATTAGGATTGATCTTCTCGACAATCTCCACCGGACCAATTTTTCTGGCAGCAAGCTTGTTGTACTCCCGAGCAAGAAAGCGATCCTTAGTGATAGCCCAGACGAGATCACCCACTTCAAATTCCACGGCACGGCATCGCAGATCAGCTTGGGCTTTATACTTGGCCGTGGAAACCGTCAACTGCTCGTGCACGGCCTGATGAACCCGGTGCAAGTCAGCAACGAACTTCGCGGTATAGGTGTGACCACGAACTTGGCTCGGCAGCATGAGCAGGTCCAGGGGTTCGCAGGGAGACAAGCCATACACCACATGGAACGAACTAAAGCCAGTGCTACGGTTGACAGCGTGGTTGTGGGCAAATTCGGCTTGAGGCAGTTTCAAATCCCAAGACTTCACGTGATCCCTGACAAGGCTGTGTAATAGATTACCAAGAGAGCGGTTGATGACCTCAGTTTGGCCGTCTGTCTGGGGGTGATAGGCACTGCTGAAATTCAACTGTGTATTCACGGAACGCCATAAGCTCCACCAAATATGGCTCAAGAAATGAGTATCCCGGTCAGACACAATCAATGCAGGAAGTCCGTGCAAGCGGTAAACATCACAAAAATATAGTTGGGCCACATTCATAACATCCGTGGTGCACTTACAGTGGATGAAATGAACCATCTTGGAGAAACAGTCGACCACAACATAAATAGAATCGTTGCCATGCTGAGTGCGAGGCATCCCGAGGATGAAATCCATGCTAACGTCAGCCCACGGCTTTGTCGGAATCAGGAGAGGCAAGTACAAGTTGGCATTACATGAGGCACCCTTGGCGAGTTGACACACATGACAACGAGCTACGAGTTTAGCGACCTCTCGGCGATAGGAGGGCTAGTAATAGGAGGCCGAAACGAGCTGGAATGTACGGTCACGGCCCATGAGGCCCTCGTTATGAAGCTCCTGAAGAATCTGCGCACGAAGGCTACAGACCGGAATACACAGCTGGTTACCACGAAAGAGAAACCCATTGTCCATAAAGAAGTCAGAGGGAACGCCCTCCTGGATGTGCTAAAGTACCGCGGAAAAGAAAGCATCATCAGCATATAAGTCCGCAAAAGACTCGAGAAATGGTACCTGGACGCGCAATTCCACAAGAAGACCATGGCGGCGGCTCAAGGCATTCGCCACGCGGTTAGCAGCACTAGCCTTGTGCTTAATTGTGAAGGTGAACTGCTGCAAGTAAGAAATCCATGAGGTGTGGCGATGCGAGATCTTATCCTGATTGTCGAGATACTTAAGAGAGTCATGATCCGTGTAGAGGAAAAAGTCGCGCTGAAATAGATAATGGCGCCAGTGTTTCACTGCCTGGACAACGGCATAAAATTCCATATCATACGTGCTGAAATGGAGCTTGGCACCCTAAAGTTTCTCGCTAAAGTACGCCACCGGGCGGCCAGATTGGCTGAGGACGGTCCCAATGCCAATTTTGGAAGCATCACAATGAAGTTCAAATGGACGGGAGAAGTCCGGGAGCACCAGGATCGGCGTCGAGGTCAGCCGGTGTTTAATCTCCAGAAAAGCCGCGACAGCGTCAGGGGTCCAAGTGAACTTGGGGCTCTTCAAGCAGTCCGTGATAGGGGCCATGACACCGCTAAAATGAGGAATAAAGCGCCGGCAAAAGAAGGTCAGCCCGTGGAAGCTGCGGACGTCCGTGAGAGAACCGGGCTGCGGCCACTGGGCGATAGCATCCACCTTGGTTGGGTTAGCACGGAGGCTGTCATCAGAGATCACATAGCCTAAGAATTTAGTGGAGGAGGTCAGGAAGTCGCACTTCGCTGCAGCTGGATAAAATTTGTCCCTGCGCAGCACTAAGAGCACTTCCCGCAAGTGGATGAGGTGCACTTGGGGATTGTCACTATAGATCAAAATATCATCGAAGTAGACAACGACAAATTTACCAATGAAAGGATGAAGGGACTGATTCATCACGCGCATGAAAGTGCTTGGCACATTGGAAAGTCCGAAAGGCATTACCAACCACTCGTATAAGCCCTCACGGGTTTTGAAGGTTGTTTTCCACTCGTCGCCCTTACGGATTCGAATTTGGTGGTAGCCGCTCTTCAAATCCAATTTACTGAACACACGAGCATCTCCTAGCTGATCTAACAAGTCATCCAAACGAGGAATCGGAAAGCGATAACGGACTATGATCTTGTTAATGGCCCGACTGTCAACACACATATGCCAAGTACCATCCTTCTTGGGAGTAAGGAGGACAGGCACGGCACACGGGCTCAGGCTCTCACGGATGTGGCCCTTTGCAAGGAGTTCCTCAACCTGCCGACGCAACTCCTCATGCTCCTTTGGACTCATGCAATAGTGAGGACGGTTCGGTAATGCTGCCCCCGAAACCAGATCAATATGGTGTTGGATATCGTGCAGAGGTGGGAGCATGGATGGTAAGGTTTCGGGGAAGACATCGGCAAATTCTTGTAAGAGAGGAAGGACAGTCGTGGGTGGTCCAGGGGCGTCTGGAGATGCCAGATGAGCAAATAGCAGGAACACAACATTCGACTCTTTCATTGCTGTCTGGAACGGAACACAAGACAGGAGATGCGACTGGTGGGCCTCGGGGATCGCGGGCGTAACGCGCGGCTTGCTCGGGACCAAGATTATCTTTTTGCCCTGGAAGGTGAAGGAATATGTATTGGCGCGACCACTATGCACCACATCAAGATCATATTGCCAGGGACGACCAAGAAGAAGGTGACAAGCGTCCATGGGTACGACATCACACAAAATCTGGTCGCTATATGTTGGCCCAATGGAGAGGGGCACATGAACACGCTGCCGGTATCAATAATGAAGGTGCACACTTTGCCACCGATAGTGCAAGTAGACTGAAACACCATCCAGAAGGGCTTGCAATTGATAGAATTCCGTCGTGTACTCAGCAACAGAACTAGTACCTTGGCAAAGCAACTGAAAACATTGGTACAAATCGCGCTCATAGTTGTGAGGAAGGAAGGACGAGTGCAGCTTGGACCAAAATTTATCCCAATCAGTGATTTGGCCTTGCCGCGGTGGGCACGAGATTGTTTCAATTGTTGCCACCAAGCCTGCACGCGATCTCGCAGGCGGGTCGCAACCAAAGGAACTTAGCAATTGGCCGGAACCTCCTTAAAATCAAGCATTTCTTCCACTTGGGCGAGCCAATCAAGGAACTCATCAGCAGCTAGGCCGCCATTGAACTCCGGAATATCCACCCGGAAACCGAACTCCCAATGCCGGTCTGGGGAGTGTGGTGGGTCATGGCCGAAAGGGTTGTCGTCCGAAACTGTGGCATCATCCTCCGGATCGAGGTGGGCGGACGCATCCAAACGCTGCGTGAGCAAGTCAATCTGATGTTGCTGGTCGGCAATGAGGTTGCACAGATCCGCATCATCGGCCACGTGGGGTTGTCATTGAGGAGCCATAACGTAGGATCGAGATGAATCCGATACCAACTGAGCATCGACTACGCAAGGAAATCGAACAAATAGAACAAATACTCGTTGATTCGAGAATGCCGCGAATTGACAATAAGGAATCACAATCAATACCCGTTGATTCAAGAATACCAAGAATCTGCTGATAACATTAACCACAAGAACTCGTTAATTCAAAGAATACCGAGAACTTGCCGAGGAACTGAGGAACACCTCTGTTCAGAAATTACAAAATCCAAATCTGCCGTCTAACTAGGTTTAGCGACTAATAAATAAAGAAAGCAATGAACCCTAATCAACATGAAACATAAAAGACAATTAGGCCCTTGACTCTTGGGCCTCCATCATTTGGGCTCCATCACTATATTTACAGCTAATTACATCATTAACCGACTGCCCACACCCTTACTTGCGTATGATAGCCCATTTTCATTACTCTATGGTACTATTCTTGATTATTCATTGTTTAGAGTCTTTGGGTGTGCATGTTATCCCGTTCTGCGACCATATAACACGACAAAGTTTATGTATCGTAGTAAAAAATGTGTGTTCTTGGGATATAGTACTAAACACAAGGGATATAAATGCTATGAACCTATAACTAAACATGTTTACATATCCCGCAATGTTATTTTTGATGAAGAAAGTTTTTCGGGTCTCCCTGCTACAGCTCATGACACAGCTCCTAACAGAGTATTTGCACCTGTCACGTCGTCTTCCTCAGGTATCCATATTTTGCCTTTACATGCTGCACCATTACCTCTGTCTTCTTCAGGTTCAGACCTTGTATCATCCATCCGTCCCGTCGCAGCTGGTGGTATGCCGTTAAGCCTTGACCCACCTGTTGCTGCGTCGCCACTGATGCATGATACACAGTTATCTTCTATTCCGAACGTGCCATGTGGTTCCTTTGATAACAACACCACTCTAACCGAGCATACTCCCGAGACACCAGATGGTATGCCTTCGGGCCTTGACCCATCTGGTGGTTCTGGATCAGGCCCGCATCTAGGGCAGTTGAGTGATCCAGAGTTGCCACATGACGTCTTAGGAATAGTAGGATCTCAATCTGAGTCACCAACCTCTTGTAGTGTTATTATTCCTCATAATTCATTCTGTCCTGTTACTCGAAGTCAAACTGGGTCTCTCAAATCTAAGTCTTTCTCTGATTTTCATATGTATTTTGCATTCAAATATCCTGTGTGTGCTCTGACCGGTGTGCAAATTCCTCGAGAACCTGCCACTTACTTACAGGCCAAGTCTTCTCCGGAATGGTGTGCTGCTATGAAAGAGGAATATGATGCTTTGATTGCTAATTACACTTGGTCTCTCTATCCCAGACCTGTGCGTCATAATATTATTCAGAACAAATGGGTTTATAAGATCAAAACCAAGTCAGATGGCTCTATCGAAAGATATAAGGCTCGACTGGTGGCACGGGGATTTGAACAAACATATGGCCTGGATTATGAGGAAACATTTAGTCCTGTCATTAAACCTTCCACCATATGCATACTACTCTGTTTGTCTGTACAGTTCAGTTGGTCTGTTCGCCAGTAATACCTTTTTGAATGGTGTTCTTATAGAGGAGGTGTATATAGAGCAACCAGTATGATCTGTCTCAGCAATTCATCCTGATTATGTGTGTCGTCTGCATAAAGCTCTTTATGGCCTTCGACAGGCTCCCCGGGCATGGTATGTACAGCTATCCAAAAGTCTACTAGAATATGGTTTTCAGTGCTCCCAGTTGGATACGTCTCTATTCACATATCATCAGTCTGATGTTCATATCTATGTCCTTGTGTATATTGATGATATCTTGATTACTGGAACACAACAGAGCATGATTGATGCATTAGTCAGATATCTCCATGCTCAGTTTAAGCTTCGTGATATGGGAGAACTTAGCTACTTCTTGGGGATGCATGTGACTAGTGACACCTCGGGCTTTACATTAGGCAGAGCAAGTACATATATGATTTATTGGAGAAAACTAAGATGCTAGAAGCAAAGCCAATGTCATCACCCTCGTCTATAGACACTCAAGCCCTGGATTTGATAGGGGACCCGCTCTAACTTGTAGAGGTTACTCTCTACCGTAGTAAAGTTGGAGCTCTTCAGCACTGCACTCTAACTCGACCAGATATTGCTTTTCAGGTTAATCAGCTATGTCAACATCTTCAGCAGCCTTACTCATGTCACTGACAAGTAGCAAAATGCATACTTCGATACCTTAAGGGGTCTATCCATCATGGTCTACTATTTATCAAATTAGGCTCTCCTACTTTTACACTTGAGGCATTTTGTGACTCGGATTGGGCAGGGGACAGACAGGATCGTCGCTCAACCTCAGGTTTTGGTGTCTTTCTTGGTACAAATCTGATATCTTGGACTGTAAAGAAGCAGAATGTGGTGTCTAGGTCCAGTACTGAAGACGAGTATCGATGTTTAGCTTACACTATAGCTGATTTGTATCGGACTCGGATGATGCTAAAAGATCTACACATAGTTATGCTACACACTTCTATGATCTGGTGCGATAACTTGGGTGCCATGTCCCTGGTATCAAACCCTATCTTTCATGCGAGGACCAAACATATAGAAGTTGATTATCATTTTGTCCGTGAAAAGGTACAGAATAAAGACATTCAATTCAAGTAATTCCCACTAGGAATCAGGTAGCAGACATCTTCACTAAAAGACTGGGCACCACTCGATTCCTGGATCTTCGAGACAAGCTGATGGTTTGTTCCCTACCCATCAGCTTGAGAGGAGGTGTTAAGGAAGTCAAAGAATCATAATCAAGCAAGATAGGATCAAATCTCTACAGTTGTAAAATAGATATACATGGAAAGATTATGTAGATATTTATGGTAGAGAAGTCAATACCATATAGGATTCCATCACCTAGTCTATATAAGGTTGTAACATTGTATATGCAAAGTAAGCAATACAGAAACGTTTTTCTCTATTCTTCCGCGTACTTCAACTCTTCTTTCATATGCTAGAGCATTCAAGTGTATCTTGTTTGTTATTCCTTGGTCAGCAAACCATACAAGGATTTTGCTCTGGAAAACAAAAGGTTGTGATATCTCGTGTTTTATGAGTAACAATTTCCTGTCCTTTCAACTACAAATGGTACTCTATATCCATCACTTCCATCTCCACGTATAGGACTCAATCTTCTGTATGTGCTACCAAACTCATACACTGCTCCAGTCACTCCAACCTCAAAAAGTTCATCAGCAGATCCACCATCTCTCGAGGTGATCACCATCCCTGCAAAAGATATTTTCACTGTTGAACACTCTCATGTTTATGATCAACCATGAGAGACCGAATCCTCAAATCTTATGAGTTATTCATTCTGACACGACGGTGTCGAGTCATCGCACACATTCAATCAAAATATCAAATTCGTACAAAGGGTTTCATTCGATCCCTCACTTGATCATTTAAGTGAGTTTTGAAATTCATACTGAGTTATTTGTTCCGACCCTGAAGGGGTCTAGTTATTGCACACATTCAACCAAAATATCAAATCTGCGTAAAGGATTTCATTTGTATCCCCACTTGGTTGTCTGGGTGAGTGTCGGAATTCATACTAAGTTATTCATTTTGATCCAGAAGGGGTTAAGTTGTGGTACACATTCAATCAAAATATCAAATTCATACAAGGATTTCGTTCAGACCACTACTTGGTCGTGTAGGTGAGTTTCTAAATTCAAACTGAGTTATTTTGCTCGACTCTGAATGGGTCTAGTCGTAGCACACATTCAATGAAAATATCAAATTCATGCAAAAGGTTTCTTTCAGTCCACTTGGTTGTGTAGGTGAGTTTCAAAATTCATACCGAGGGTTTTTACATCAGCTACCAATTAAACAATAAAAGTATTCGTGAACTCCATAACAATGCAACCAATAGAAAATATTACTAACCAATAACAAAAGAGCATTAACAGTTTCATTGAGAACAGTTTCAAATTGACAAAACATAATGGGACAACATCAGCCACAAAAAATAAAGGGAGATGAACGTCAAAAACATAATA
>JAOYMZ010000278.1:0-10235 GCA_025802335.1 Pinguicula primuliflora | reverse complement strand
GCAGCTTTTCAGTTATATAACAATTTTATTTCTGATGAAATGATCTACTCAAATTTAGTTCAATGGAGGAGGAGAATTGTATGAATTTGGATCCCATTTTGGATGATGATCAAGTGTTTCAGGGAAATAAGTGTGGGAAGAAGAAAAAGAACCACAAATAGATCTGGAAGAACCTAGAAAGGGAATGAGCTTTGAGTCTAAGCTCCTAGTGCATAATTTTTATAAAAGTTATGCTAGGAAAAAAGGATTTGGTGTAACAGTGAAAAGAACTCACTATAACAAAGAGAAAGGAAGATGTTACATAACATTCGGTTGTAATCGTGGTGGACAGGTGCATAGAACATGTTCTGATCAAATAAAAGAGCAACTCACGATCAAAATCAATTGTCCAGCATCAATTTTGGTATGTTCGCATGCTGACAATATATGGGTGTTGAGTAAAATTGTGCTTGAGAATGATCATCCTTTGGATGAGGGCAAAGCTAAATCTCTAAGGTGCAATCGATATATTCCGTTAAGTAAAAAAATGGCATTTGAGTTGAATCAAGCAGCGGGAATTAAAACTTCGAAGACCGTGACTGCTTGTACAATCTCAGCAGGGGAATTTGAGGATCTAACATGGACAGAAAGAGATGTAAGGAATCATTTGGCTAGGGTTAGGAGAACAACACTGAAGCAAGGAGATGCACAAGCCATGCTGGATTACTTTAGAGCAATGCATGCAGATAATCCTAAATTATTTCATACATATGAGGTTGATGATCAAAATCAGTTGAGAAGTGTGTTTTGGGCTGATGCACGAAGTAAAGCGGCATGTAAAGAATTTGGAGATGTTGTAACTTTTGATACAACTTACTTGGTTATTGCATATGATATGCCTTTTGCACCATTTGTTGGTGTTAATCATCATGATCAATCGAAATTACTTGGTTGCGGTCTGTTCACGAATGAAGATACTGAATCCTTTGAGTGGCTCTTCAATTCTTTTCTTGATTGCATGGGTGTTCCTCCGAATGCCATAATTACCGACCAAGATAGGATCATGCAAAATGTTATTGCTAAAGTTTTTCCGAATGCACGACATTGTTGGTGTATTTGGCATATCTCAAAGAAGGTGCCAGAAAAATTAGGCGATATGCAAATTATGAATTAATAAAGCACAAAATTTTAAATGCTGTTTGGGATGCATTGGATGCATTGGATGCAATGGAATTTGAAAAAATGTGGAATAATGTTATTGAAGTATATAATTTACATGAGAATGAATGGTTAGTTGGTCTGTACTCAGAAAGATCTCGTTGGGTTCCAACATTTCTCAATGATATTTTTTAGACAGACATGTCGTCAACTCAGAGGAGTGAGAGTATCAACGCATTCTTTGATGGGATATATGCACAAGAAGACTACCTTGGTGTCAATCCTGCATTATAGCATTCCTCTAATTCGGATGGTAAATTTTTCTTATGACCAAAACCTAAAAAATAATCTATATTTTGTGATGCAATAAATTCGTACTACATTTTATCATCGTCATCCAAATTGAAATTATTGATATCAAGGATCAAAAAACTTAGGCTTCAATTGAGATCCAACAATTTTGTCATGCTTTATTTTCCCCTTAAACCATAATTAATGTTTACAATTTGATTTTTAATACTTGATGTATCAATTTTCGTTGAACTAAATTCATTGTGTAAGAAAACATGAGTAGAAATAACAAGAATTTTTCTTGTTTAGCACATGATGGAACGTCGGTGGTGATATTGAGCTATTTCTCCATGAATTCACCCACTTTTTTTTTGCTTCAAGGAGCCAAATGGCAGTTTGGATTAGTACCAGAACCAAGGATGATGAGCTCTTGCAAATCCTATCTACTACTACATTTTTTTTTTGAAAGGCTATCTACTACTGCATGATATCACCCGACTTGTGTTAGAGAAAATGTTGGGCAGTCTCGACGTCTAGACAGCCTAAACACCCATATAAACAAGCTAAGTGGTTGCTTAGACGACATTTGGACTGCGCAGAGACCGTCCGGCAAAATTGTTATCTCACTTCAATGTTCAATCCCCATCTGAAGCAATAACCGACGCAAAACATCTTCTCCCAACCGCGCTCAGATTCATTTCTTCCCAACTTCCGCCTTCCTTGAAGCATTCAATCTGATGGCGACCAAGAAAGGATAAAAAAAGAGTGAATAAAAAGGGAACAAAAGTAGCAAAATGTGAATGCTAGCATACCTTGTCCAAAATATGATTGGCGTTAAGCCCTCCAATGGCATAGATGGAGCCTTTGAGGACAGCAGCTGATAAAGAACATCTTGCATGATTCATAGCTTCACCAATCATCCAGGTATCAAGACGAGGATCGTAGACCTCAACGCTGCAAACCGCATTGACTCCGTCATAACCGCCAATGGAGTATCTGGAAAACAAAGTGAAGTTGCATTACATATGGAGTGTATTGGTATTAGGGTTTAGGTAATTATCATAAGACATAGAGTTCTACAGCTCTTAGATATACAATTCGTGTATAATTTTTGGATTCCACTTTCCGTTGTCGAAATTGATCACATCAATTAAAAGTTTGTATATAAAAGAACAAAAGTCTCATGCTCCGGTGTGGTTCCGGCAACTTCGTCGTGGGAATTTCTAAAACCTTATTAAAGACTAATTTAATCTAGAGGGAAAGGATTTTCAAAATTCCCGACGATAAAATTGTCGAACCACATCGAAGTATGAGACTTTTATTCTCTTATATACAAGCTTTTCATTGGGGAGATCAATTTCGACAATGGAAAATGGAAACGAAAAATTGCAAACTGCTTGTGTGCTATCCATAAATATACACACAGATATATAGCATACATAAATAAAACGGTGTGCTCCATAGTTGTGCACACTTCAATAGACATTTAAGAAGACGGTGGAGAGAACTTACAACTTTTCATTCATCGCTACAGATGCAAGGGAGCCGCGGCTTTCATGCATACTCCCGATAGTGGTCCAGGTGTGGTGTTCTCTAGGATCAAACCTTTCAGCAGTCCTGCATATTAAAAATCAGGATATCATGCGAATGGGCGTTAACGCAATCAAAGAAATCATTTTGCAATTCAGAGCTTACTTCAGGAATTTTTCACCATCACGTCCTCCAATAGCATAGAGTGCACCATTGAGCTCTACGGCAGAGACAGAATACCTCTAGAGAAAGGAAAAGAGACAGAGACAGACTATCAAGTAGCTCCAGTACAAAAATCAAACAGTAGTACAGCCAATCGCACAGAACGGACATCAGAAGCTAACTAACAAGCATCTTTCTCAAGTTCTACTTCCTCAGTTTACTCACATGTGCATCTAAAATTGGTAAGAGAATCAAGATAATAGAAGTTGGGTCAATTTTAACGTCTCTGCTACGGAAAGTTTTAAATTATTGAGGTCATTCGTGTAAATAGGTTACTTGCTCTACGTATCGAGAAAGAAAATGTATAGGACTACCTTTTCTAGCATCGGCCGTGCATAAATCCACCGGCCAACATAAGGGTCAAACATTTCTACCTCTGACAAACACTCGACGCCATTCCCTCCACCAATTGCAAAAATTTTACCATGTAATGAAGCACCACCTAAGCAGCCTTTGCACTTGTTAAGGGATGGACGTAGGACCCATTCATCATTTGCAGCATTATACGACTCAACTTATGACAAAAAAGGTATTATGTTAGCAGAAACATAGGTTGACAGACAGAGAGATGGGCAGAGAAATGAGTAAGAAACAACCAATACCTGTATCATACCACTTATATCCATCTCCACCACCAAATACATAAAGCTCTCCATTAAGTCTCGCAACAGACGCATACGATCGAACAGTGGACATTGACTTCAAAGATCTTAAGACAGCATTTGAGGGAGAGAAGGAATCCAATGTTGATAACCATGATTCACCATCATGTCCACCCACTATGATAATGGACTCATCATGTTTTAATGGAATTTTACCAGGTGGCTCAATCTGCATTTCTTCCCCATCAAGACTTTCTAAAGTGTCGGATACAGACTCTAGCATCACACCTCCACTTTCCAAGCGATGGATTATTTTTTCTGCATCAGCCTGAAAAGTGATTAACAATAAAAAAATATCATAATTGACTTACAAGCATTATTACAAATATGAATACCAAAGGATCATAATGAAGGTTTAGTTGGTCTCAGACCGGGGAGTCATCTAATGTGCTGGCTGGTTCACATTATAGTCATATATCCAAAGCATAGTTATCAAAATCTTATGATTCACGATTCGATTCAATTCTAAGGCTAAACGATTCAAATCTTAAACATGAAGGATTTATGTCTATTAGTTGTCTGAATCTTACGATTCACGATTCAAATATCAATGCTAAACTTTAATAATTATTTATTTATATTAATATAATATTTATTTATAATATTTTTATTACAAAATATATATTTTAGTATATTATAACTGAATCATTACGATTCACGATTCGATTTACGATTCGAAAATTAATCATTTGGATTCACGATTCGAATCCCAATTTGAGAACTATATTCCAAAGTATAAAAAGATATTACTTGGATACTAGGAAAAATGCATTGCATCAATACGCGGTAATGGAAAGAAAAGTACTAGTTTCTTTTCCAAATTTCCCCTTATCTGAGTATGCTCCTGCTTGAAAGCATTTAGTTCTTCTATCTCCTGCAAAAGCTGCACACGTCATAGATATAGGATTCGACTGGTCAATACAACAACACTAATTCAAGTAAACAATTTAGACATGGAAGTTGACAAAAATTGAAACCCATGGTGACAAGAAGAATCAACAAGATTAGCGCAGTCAGTTAATAATATCTTCTTTGAAAGAATTTATTTCTTAACTAGCTATTCATCTTAGCAGAAGCAATGATTGGATACTGAAAAAAGTACCTGCTCTGTAAGATATGGATAATCCAAAGAAACCAAAGAACTTCCAGCACTCCTGCTCGATGCCAACGTATCATCATCATGAGTTTCATTCTCCAATGCATCGCCACTTGTTGATAGAGGTCCAATGGCGTGTCCTATTCTATTTGGTTCAGAAAAATCTCTGCTTGCAGTCAATTCTTGGAAATCCATATAGATGTCATTTTCCTCCAAATGTATCACTTGGTTGCTTGAAGAAGAGTTAGCCAAGTGGTTGTTTCCATCAAAACGAAGAGAATCATCAGAGCTTCCAGTGTGGTCATGGTAGTTGGAAAAATCCTCTGCAGAAGGCTGTAGCTTTAAAGTTCCATTTATCTCAGGCTTCTCGTTCGGAAGCTGTGGCACGGCATTGGCCAACTTCAGGGACTCATTTCGCATAAAGGGATCAGGAGCAACGACCAAAGATGAAAATTTGGAGATCAATTTGCTTGCTTGAGCATGATCTAACTCAAACCGGAAATGCACTTGATTGTAATAGTTGCTCATGATTATTGGCTTAAACTGAACTTCAGGAAGGCTTTGGGACTGCAGGCGGACACGTATCCGGACCTTAATACACAAACAAGAATCATTATATACTTTTTCATCCTTTCAAGTTGAAATCAGGATGCTGAAAATTAGATTAATGAATAAACTGACAACATTTGCATATCATACCTGAGCTGGAAACATTGTTCTTTCTGATCCATCTTCTGTCCAAGCATACTGATCAATATTCATTTGGCCTGAGCCAACAGCTTCATAGATGCCATAAAGCTTTCTTTGACTGTAGTTGAACAGAAATAATGGCAGACCATCCTCAATTTGCTTCACATACGAGAAATGCTGACGAGGCAGTCCTAACAACAAATTGAACAAGGATGAGACTCAATGCAAGGTAATTGCTACTAAATTCATCATCAGATTGTAGAGGTATTCAACAAATAATTTCTGATAACAATCTCCTACATGTCACTGCATAATAAGAGTTTCTCAAAATTACTGACCAAACAGTTGATTGGCAAGGCATTCTTTCATAGTGGCATTAGTGCAACCAAATATGACGCCCCCAAGTTGATTTTTGCGCAAATTTCTTGCCCGCATTGTGTGAGATGCCAGTAGGGGTAGCAATTGTCACTGGGAAGTGAAGTGAGTGCTTTCCTCCCAAAGACCATTCAGTTATGTCCGACTGATGATATGACAACGACTTCCCAAAGGAAAGTAGCACCTCAGCTTGCGTGAATTTCTTTCAGACCCTGATACAACTCAAATTTCGACAGAAAATTTGCTAAGAGAGGAGGAACAGGAAGAATCAGATGTGAGCAATTCTTCAGAAGCAAAACAATTACAAAAACTGCCTCATTACCATGTTTTGGAATGACCAAACGCCAACATTAAACATTAAAACTGTATGACAAAACCTATCAAACGAAAAAAGAGACTATATCGCAAACATTCATTTTTCCCTTCAAAGAAGAAAATGATAATCACAACAAGTCCCCCAGCCTACAAATGAAAGTATCCACTATCCGGAAACAAATTAACCGCCAACAAATTCATCGTGCAGATTTTAACAACCAAATACAACCGGCGCTTTCGTCAAGATGATAAATAAGACAAAATCAAGTATATTCTCATTTTTCATTCGCAGACAATACACCAGAAATAAACAATATAATACACAAACCACCAAACAAGCAGTAGAAAACCGAACTGTCCAAAATGACTACTCCATAAGCGGCGAACCTCAAGGGTGTGCGGAGAGCGCGGAACCTAAAAGCCTTCAAGGATGTTGGGTGAAAGTGAACCTGAGTGCGACGTTGTGCAATTACTTCGAAAACAGTTATTCTTTTCAATATTCCGAATATATTTATAGAAAATTCATATAAATATAATAACTGTTTCCTTTTTAGAAAGGAATTAGAAATACTCCAGAATCGTCCCTTTCTGGACCAAAATTGGACTCAATTGCAACGTGGCATCAATGAAGAGATTCGAGAACGGAGAACCGCTGTTAGCTTGGCGCCTTGGCCGCTGCTGGACAGAAATGATATAAAAGGTATTCCGGGCCCACCACCCACACCCCTGAACCCCACACCATACATGCATGGTGGATGGAAAATTAGAACAAAATTGTTTTAAATTAACAAGACACATATATAATATATTATATATTTTTTTATATTTGTACATTTAAATTAAAATAATATCATTTTGAATGTTGCACTTAATTAAATATAAAATTAGTGAGTAAATGTAGTATTCTTGGTACCATATATACCCCTTTGTAAGGGATTGATCCGCCCCGATCATCCAAGGATGAACACGAACTCAAACTTGCCCTGCCCAGGGCATGGGCCTACGAGTTAGCCTGGGCCCGAGCTTGTCAGACACAACATATATTGTTTTAATAAAAAATATATTAAGGTGACTGATGATTGATAAGGCGACTGTTGACTGATAAGGTGACTGATGAGGTGACTGATGACTGATGAGGTGACTGATAAGTTGACTGATTTGAATAAACTTGTTTCGCAAATTTACCTGATAATGTAACTGATTTTCGTAAAATGATATAAAAGACACTATTTTATATTATTATTGTATTTTTTAGTAATATTCTATATCACAATTATTATTAAATAACAAAAACGTTTTTAGCTTTAATAATTCTAATTTATTATTTAAATAAATAATTATTTTAAATATTAATAATAAAGTTTAGAACAATGAAAATAATATACTCATGGTAGAGACGTGTAGATATATAAAGTAAAGGGTAAAATTGGAATGAAAGACTTATAAGTCATCTTATTTTTAAATCAGACTGAAAAAATATCTTTTCAAATCAGTCACCTTATAAATCAGAAGGTGGACGTTCATGTAACTGACTTATTTTGTCAAACTGACTTATAAGGCAGAATTAACTGATAAGGTGACTTAAAAGTTGACGTTAAACACAGGCTAACTCTAACTTTACAAAAAATGTTATACAAAATATTATATAACTAACACTAGCAGTGGATTAAAATCCAATCTCCTTTGAGAACCGTTATACATAACCTCACTTTGGACACCTCCATCACACCCCTGCTGACATGGCGGGGTATTTTCCACAGAAATTTGAATTTTTGTTGCTAGGCAGATTTGAACTCAGCTCTATATCCCTCCCCATTCCTCTCTCGCGCTCATCCATAGGCACTACCATCTCACCTACACAACATCTTTATAATTATTATACACGAATAATATATAACCCATATAAAACCCTAAAATATAAATATAAAACATATTTATTAACCCAAAACTCTAAACTTAATATCCTATAAGCTCTAAGGGTTAAATGTTATCAATTCTAAAATACTCAAAACTCTTAACTTAATATCATGGCGGTTTCGCCGCCATAAAAATCTAAAACCCTATTTAATTACTATAAACCCAAGGGCTAAATACTATTTTTCAAATTTAATATTACGGCAATTTTGCCACCGTAAAAATTTAAAACTCTATCTTATAAACCCTAAGGGCTAAATTTTATATACCCTAAACCATATACTTCAATTTTATAAATGGTATAAACTATATTAAAATATATTACATTTATTTTATATTTATTATTAATTATTTATAAGAAATAATCATTCAAAAAAATATAAAATGTCCAAAACACCCTTCCATGTCACCAGGGGTGTGATGGAAGTGTCCAAAGTGAGATTGTGTATAGCATTTCCAATCTCATTTAGATTAATTTTTTAGTGTCCTTACAAGAATCCAACGGTTAGTCGGTGTTAGTTGTACAATATTTTGTAAAAATAATATTGTATAGGTAGTATTTAATTGACAATTTTTTTTAATTTTTTAAATTTTTTAAATTTATTTAATTTTTATTTTGACAAATATTTATAATTTAGCTTACCCAAAAATTCAGTTAGAGAGAAATTGAATGTTTGTATTGCCACAAACATGAAGGCTATGATCATCATCCTATCATTTCAATTGTGCAATTTTATTTTGGGATATTTATTTTCTATTTACCATCCAGTAACAATTAATTTATAGATAATCAGTTTTGCACTATTTCTATTTTCCAGCAATGATGCCCTTTTTGAAGTTCTCCACTTTCCGGCTCGGTTAGAATTTAATGACGCGGTGTTCAAAGTAGCCCTCGGGACGTGTCCCGAGGAATTTGTGGTCTAACACTAATTGCACGAGTGACACCAGTGGTGAAGATTAGTCCTGGTATATAGTGCTTCTCAAAGTAATCATAATTGGGTTGGAAATGAACAGTGGTTGGACATAAAACACCAATAGTACTGTTGTCGTTTAGGATTTGGTGTGGGAGAAGCTCTTGCCACTTAACGAGACTCCTTTATAATATAGATTTCTTAGCTTAGACAGCCTTTTTCTTTATGGGTAAGATTTGTTTTTATTAGTATAAAACTCCTAAAAATGGAGACGGGAGTGTAGGAACAATTACATATTTAAAAAAGAGTTTCCTTTCTCTCAACGTCATATTCCTCATAAACTTCGTCTCTTTTTCTTCGCTCCTTTCTTCCCTCTTCTCCGTCGTGACTTCAAAGCAAGTAGAATTCCAGTTCTCTGCTCCAATTCTCCACACTTATTGCGGGTAACAATTTGTTATGCACTTTCAAAGATCACCACATATCCAGCTTGATTTTATCGAATACGGCCTCAATCTGCATATTTTGATTCTCAAATATTTTTTTGTTCCGCATCTTCTACAGATTCCACACAACCTGCTGCCAGAGCGCATTCCAGACTGATTTCGACTAAGATGGGGACTAGGGGTGGGCATTCGAGATCGGGATTCGCTGAATCCTGATCTCGTCCCGTTTTGATTCGGGCCCAAATTTTTGGGCTCAATCCCATCCCGAAGTTCGAAGTCCCGAAGTTCGGGACTTCGGTCATCGGGACAGTCATCGGGATGGCCCGAGGCCCGAATTAAAAAGATTAATGTTTATTTTTTTGTTGCACAACTTGAAAATAAACATAAGTTTTGATTCAAACTATTCTTTTAATATTATATAATTTTTAGTTCGGGATTCGGGTTTGTCCCGTTTAAAATGGGGCAGGCTCGATCCCGTGCCGAACTAGGCTCAGGACGTGTTTTTATGACCCGAATCCATCCCAAACTCATTTTTGTTTTCGGGATTCGGGATTCGAGCCTGCCAGGCCTCGGGACAATCCCGAGGCCCGAATGCCATTTGCCCACCCCTAATGGGGACTGGTTACCAACAAATTGCTCCAAGTGCAGC
>JAOYMZ010000277.1:0-10235 GCA_025802335.1 Pinguicula primuliflora | reverse complement strand
CATTCTTCAAGTCATTTCGGGGGAACAAAGCTCCCCTCAATACAATCCTATTGCCGTTCCCACTACGCGTTACAGAAAAAGATGAAGGATATGGAATCGCAGCCACTGAAGCAGATGCTAGACTTCTGCTCAACGCAGGTGCCATCTCCCAATCCTGTTATTTCTGAATTTCCGAAATATAAACAAAATAGGCAAGCGACAAGTTTGTTTCAAGGTGAATTAGATAACTGGCGGGCTAACCCTTGTGATGGGAGCCGGGGTTTAAGGAGCGGGATTGGAGGCTAGAGGCTACGTCTGGACTGATGAGACGAGAGGAAATGGAAGGCGAAGATGCTGCCATATCAGTCGTACCGTACCAATATCCACATGGGAAAGGCTAGGGCGACAACAATTTTTCTCCCATTAAAAAATTAATAAAATAATCATTAAATAATCGTCATCTACTATTACAAAATGGATAATTTTGCTTAAAAATTTTTGAACCTCTCATACAATCGTTTTTTTAATCGTTGCTTTTTTTTTGTGTGTAAATGAATGACTATATTGAACTTCTCGAAAGTACATGTAAATTGCCTGAGGACGCTGTCTACTAGCCATCAACACAGCGAACAAACAGAAATCTAAGACTACTAAACTAACAGATTACACCAATTCACAGAAGAGACATTATAATAGCAGCAAACCGATACTACAACTACATTCTCCTGCATTATGTAAACTACCAGTCATCACCGCAGATGTTAGCTGAATTAACAGAAATACAGCAACGAACAGAGGAGCCATTAATCACCGCATCAAACCAAAATCAATTACGGATGTTTGCTACAACTATACTCAAATCTGTAAGCATAATCCCATAGTCTGCAATGGATTGCACAGCCAGTCAGTAATGGTAGAAGAGATAGAAGTTTTTCGAAAAGCCTGCAGCCAATACCATACCTCAAGCTTGATTCTGTTCAAGGTACTTCGCTCAACTTCTCCGTCGAACCTTACACAGTTTCAGTCCCTCCATAGCTGCCAGACCACGGACATCCAAATGGCCTGCCACGGTTCCTTTCCTTTCGTGCCTCTTATACAGTTCATATGCTCCTGCATATGCTCAAATGGAGATGAATTGTGCACCATTGGTACACCAGCCCAATCATAAACCTCGGCCCAGACTTCCTTTTCTTGCAGACAGTCAAAGAACAGATGGGAGATGCTCTCTACTGATGCAGCACACCAGATGCAGCGCTGATGGGATTCCGGTAGTGCTACCCCTCGTTTACTTAGATTATCCATGGGTAAATTTTAGTTCTATTTATATTTACAAGATATAGATGAAATACAGTTGAATTTTTCTAAGAAAATGTTCGGGCTTCGGGCAGTCGCGGACCCTTATAGGGCCTGAGGATGCAGGCGCACTCCCTAACCATTTTTTATACTTGGACTTAAACCCCGCCGCACCCCCTAATTAGACCCCAGGATACTTTCAGGATACACGCACTATGTAAAGCGCACCCCATGGTTACAACCCAGGATCCGCCATTAGTTTCGGGTATCAATTTTAATACCCTAACCTAAGAAAAGACCCGATGCCCGTACAGGTATGGTTCAGATTCGGGTATACCCCATGGTTGAACACCCCTAGTGAATCGTAAAATTCGAATCTTGGGTCATAATATTCGAAACCTAGATCGTAAGATTCGAATCTTGAATGAATCCCAAATCATAATATTCAGATAATTTATGAGACATAAGCAATTCATATTTAAAATTTGTATAGATGAGATTTAGAATTGAATCATAGAATACTAATTATGAATCGAAATATTGATAAAATAGCCTAAACCCCGTACTTTCAAATTCAAATATCGCCATGGTATTGAATTTTTTTAATGTGTAATATGCTATGATAATACCAAAATAACTCCAATTCCATGAGCAAAATCCCAATAGTAATCCCAGCTCATTAAACTACCGCAAAAAAAAACAATCGAAATGACAACAATAGAATTGGGTTTCTGTCAGCGTGTTTGGTGCACGTGCTGATGTGTTCTTTTCTTATTGATTGTAGTGAACCAGTATTCAAGAAAGTACCGAGCGAATTCTGGGTAGTCATGGTCCGCCCAGTGCCTAAGTACCCATATAAGCAACCTAAACGAGTATTCAGACAGAATGGAGGGCCCGTCTAGGTAGCTCAGGTGACCGCCTTCTTAAACACATAGATTAGGTTTTCTGTTTCTTCTTGTCACGTTTTCATCCAGCTCCTCATTTCTGCTTCTCCCTCTCACATTCTTCCTCATTTCCTTTGACCTTAGTTTATCTAAGAATGAGAAGAGCAATACAAAACAATGCTATATGTTGTGGAAGAACTCGTTTATTGAATGATAAAGAAGGGCGTTTTGTAGCCTTTGAGCTTAATTGCTAGATAGAAATTTGGCCACTAAACCAACTAATACACGACGAAACTGAATGAGCAAGACTCGATCACACAAAATAGAAAAACACACTTTGCTAAGATCAAGTCTATGAGAACGGACATAACGGCTATTCAGAAATGGAAAGCTCGTCGACTTTGGAAATCTTCAGCAATTATTCTCAACAATGTTGGTTTCCCTTGATGTCGCATTCCTCTCTCCTCGAAAATTACGGTTTGAGTTTATATTCCGGATGGCTTGGATTGAATGTAATTTGTATTAGGGCTTTCTGCTCATCATTATTTACGTAGATAAGCTACAAACATTATGTCTTAAACCTACTGTCAGAAAATAACAGGTGAAGAAAAAAATGGAGGGGATTCATGTTACGTGCACAACTGCCCTCCAAAAGTTTTTCTGCCTTTCCCTTCAATGATTAGAATTCCTGTACATCCCTCATTCATCGTTTCCAGCTGTCAGATGATGGTCAGCAACATTGTACACAGAAGAAAAACAACTCCCTTGAATAATTAATCGTCTCCAAATTCAATCAAAAGAAAAAGTTCCATCATTTCAATCGCATCAATAGTAACATGTTAGAATTCAACAGTTATTTAGACAGTGTTCAAAAGGAGGATGGTAAGTTTACTACTAGCCTCTACATCACTTAGGTGCCACGGGTGCTTAAGCGGTATTTAGAGCGAAGCGTAACCGTCAACTATTAGGCGGATTAACTGACAGTCTTCTCGAACATAAATCAGAATAAAAATTTAGGGGTTCATGCCATATGCACATAATCTAAGCAGAGAATCATACATTTAACTGCAATCTCACCAACTCCACACATGACACGTACAACAATAAACAAGCCTCTCCATATCTGTACTGTACAGACACGTATGATTGTAATGGAGTATGATCGTACAGGACGAAACAATAAATGGACAAAGCAACTCAACTAATGATGTATATCTTCAACCGGACTCATTGGCACCCAAATATTAAAAAAAAAAAACCGGGGAACCTGCAAACTTTGTTAGAAGAATTCCCTTCCAATAGCAAAAGACTATCATATAAATAACATGATTACGTTTTGTTTCCTTCAGGGGAATCTCCATGTTTGTAGTCCAAGATCATTGTGCTTCCTTGAGGGACCTGAAACTGGTATCCTTTTTTTTGGCTTGAAGTTTAGAAAATGCCCAGGAGAACACTGCTGAGTCTGAGTACGTGGGATGATTTTGAATGCACTGATCGTTCTTGAGGCATTGCAGTGGGTGGCGAGAATAAGAATGAAAGCGAAAAAAACACTCACTGCCACTGCTATCCTTAACCTCAAACGACTCATTCTTAGAAAAAAAACACTTAAAAAAAAATAGAGTCTTGATGGTTTCTCGTTGGTGGAACTCTGTGCAGTGCTTGAAAGCTGAACCAAATAGAAGTTGGTGTTTATTAAATGAAGTGTTTGGATTTTGAGGTGGTATGTGTTTTGTGTTGGTGCATAATGAGAGTGAGAGGAAAGTTGTGAAGAGGACTTGTTCAGCTCTGCTCTGGCAAAGGTATAGGTGGAGCAGAGGAGTTGGAGAAAAGGTTACTTTTGAACGAGTCCCATTGGAAGAGATGAAATGACGAATGCAAATGCAGATATCTACAGGAAAAGAAAGGCGTTGATTTTGTATGTGACGCTCTCTCGTCGTAAGAAAAGATGGATTGACAGGAGAGGAGAGGGGAAAAGGTCGACAAAACTAAAGATCAGAAAGTTGAAATGTAGTGAAAGAAAAAATTGGGGTATGGTTCGGTGGTTTCAGGCCCCAGATCACATTAATGGAGGGATTGGTTCCTATATGTAAGTTTCCGGTATGAAAGTTAGATGTCGAATAAATAAATATGTCCTAAATTTTAATTATGCCCGTCGAGATTATGATTTAACATTTAACTCTCTAATGTTAGAATTTAAATTCGACACATAACTCATTTATTCGGAACCTAAAATTTTTTCTGGTCAACTCTCCAGCCACCTAAAGAAAAATATTTGACCCGGATGGGTCCGCAACCCGGATATTCGAATCAGAGACCGCCCCTGCCTCCGAGTTTAGGGTGTGTGCAGTGAGATACTCACTGTACACTATGCGGTGACCATGTGGCACTGCAGGATTGGTGTGGCAGGGAGCCCGGTATTCAACACTTTTGTGCGGGCCCGCATACCAACCAATCCTATAGTGCCACGTGGGCACTGCACCGTACAGTCACTGTACACACCCTCTTCCCCTGCCTCCACCTGAAACCAAGGCAGAGCGGGCAGACCGCCGCTGCCTCCACCACTGGTTCTCGCACCTTTGCCTGCATGCCTGGAAAAGGATTTGATGGTCCCACCATGATCGTCCAATACATGTCATTATAAGCCCAGTAAGTGTGACATATGGACATGCCCACCAAAATAGATAGCAGTACAGTAGCAGGTACGATATGGAAGTACTTGTTCTAATGACCATGTCAACTGGAGTAGATAGATAACAGTACAGTAACAAATAATCTCTAGAATGGTTTCATAATATCATACTTTACTTGACAAGGCACATAGTAGACATAAGAGTTAAAATGTTTTTCTTGACGCTTTGTCTGCGACTCAAGAAGCAGGTAAAGCTTCGATCTTGACTTTCCAGATTGGATCTCGTCAAATCGAATTTCTATTCTTTTTAGTAAGGCATGTAGCGCGGTCGCCGGAACTTGGGAACCCTAATGCAATGATGTTAATAAGATGGAATTGGTTGGTAGTAAAAAATGAATGTGGTTGTATGTGTGATCGTTTGCCCAGAGTTGAGGGTACATGTAGCATTGCTCATTGATGGAAGTTAGGATACTTGAACCACGGAGAATAAATGTACCCATATGGAGAATAGAAATGAGGCGGCACAAAGGGCCTCCTGTATCCATATGCAATGTATGGGTTGAACCGTCTTGCGCGGTACGGTTTCATTCCAGGAACATTGGTCCTTTTTGCCATAACCTACAAACATAAAGGGAAAGTATGCTATTCATTTGAAGAAAAAACATGTATAAAATAGAGCCTGCAGATTTTAGAGACATCTGATTCGAGAAGGCGGCCGCCCAGCCTGCCTACGTTCTGGACGATCACCTTCTGCCCTACCCGAATGCCGTCTAAGTACCCGCTTAAGGCGACTAAGCGGGCGCCAAAGTCGCATAGGCCCTAAATGGACCCTGACCGCATAGGGACTGCCCAGCGCTTTCTCGAAAATACTGCACAATCATAATGATTTAACCTTCAATTGGCGCCCATGTAATTCAGATTCATTCAGTTGAATGGCCTCCGGAATAGCTTCCTGTTCAACAAATTCAACATATGCAAAACCCTTGGGCTGACCAAATTTATCAGTCAAGATAGTCACACGATTCACAGTCCCGCATGATTGAAAATGCTGCTGAACTTCCTCTGGGGTGCACGCATAGTCCACCTGTAACACAAAATTTTGATGAGTCGTCAGGCAAATTGATTTTAATACCTCAGATACAAAGAAAGAGTGCATTTTCCAAAATGACAAGTTCCAACAGAGTAACTTTCATTTAGTTTTGCCAAAACCCCAATGAAAAGGCTTTCGATATAGATGCGATCAAGTCAAAGCAATGAAACTTTTGCTTCAAAAGTAAGAATAATGAAACATCCTGTATATAAAAGAAACCTAATGGAGTTAATCAACAGGTGAACACTATCTTATAGTTAAACCAGACCACGAAACTAACAAAGGGTGGACAAAGAGCAGCGGTTCTTGGGGAGATCTGGAAGTTACGTAAACAAAGCAGAATAAGGTCATGAAAATTAACGGCAGCCTCACCAACAAGTTCCAAAACTAACCAAATCTGAAGCAATGCGTCAGCGAGCACAATCTGCAATCAGACTTGGCCACTGAAATTGGCATGCAATACGAGCTCCACTCTTCAAATTTCTTCTGGCACAATATGAGCGCTCTAGAGTGGGATTTTACACATGACCGCATCACTCACTTAATATCTCAAGTGAAGAGATGAAAAATACAAGTCCACCTACTAGTAGCATGAGTAACATATAAATTGGCATCTTTCCTCAGGCTCCTTTTCTTTTCTTTCCTTTTCATTTTTCTTTTTTCTCATTCTTCTTTCATTTCTTTTTTTTTGTCTAATTTTTTCCCCATATCTTGAGTTTTTTTTTTTTTAAATTTTACATGGGGATAGCAAAGATTTTTTTCTTTGATTTCGACTCAAGATACTCCATTTACACAAGTGAAAGTACATATACTATCAAACAACGCTGACTTAGCCGCATTAGCTTTCAACCTCAGTACTCAAAGCTATAACCACTGCTAATCCTGCGATCATAGCGAGAAAAATCATATTGATTGGATGCTCAAATGTCACAGAAAACAACTGTCCTGAAAAACATAAAATAGCTGTAATAGTAACCTATCCAAGCAGAAATACACCATAGACCTCTATAGTAGTATAATATAAATAAAGGAGCAAACTATATGCTTTAAGAATATGTGAGTATGTCCAATTCAAAGTTAGTGAAAACCGTGAAACAGGCTTCTTCATTTCAAAATCAAATTATCATGACTGTGAGTAAATTATTAATTAACTATTATGACATGGCTGCGGCATCATGGGATACTAGAGGGTGTTTTCCACTTTGGCTTTTCTGTGGGAGACAAGATTTCTAAGTATTTTTGCTAACCACTTTAAGTAAACACTTGGTTTAGTTTAAAAAAGAACTTAAAACCTCTTGTTCTATCTGACCTTGAACATGAGACATTCAATTCAGGTATAAACAAAAAAAAATTAAGCTACTGAGTATGATACGGGAAGACACAACAAACCGCAGGCGGACTTAAAATGATGCACGTAGAATCATTCAAGAAAGTAATACTAGAAACAAGAAATCCCCGCAAAATCTATGTAGGGTCATAACAAATAACCAGGCTTCCAGCGCAAAATTAGAGAGACTCTACACACACATACTCTTATTCTCAGATGCACGCCATACCTCGTAAAAGAAAAACAATATAAAACTCAAAATGAGCACTGTGTAAATGAGAGTTATGCTCAGGTGTACAGCCTGTTTACAGCCACAACTGCAGCCGTCCACGTCACTCAAACACACACAAACACATACTAATTTGATGGCTGAGATTGTGGCTGTACATATGTACACATGAAAATCATGATACTGATGATTGAACAACCACCTCTAGCATAGACATCAAGGCCTAAGTAGAATTGGCTACTTACGTTGCCTACAAATACAGATCTTGAATCGACTTCCTCTTTGGTCGCTTGAGCAGCAGCAGTAACAGCAGAATCTATTCAACACAAAAGGGCGAAGTTTGACTGTGAGAACACCCATTGTTTTCAATCAAAGCAGAACATAAAACATTTACGGGGAGGAAAAAATGAATCTTGCAAATTAAATCCATTTACAGGGGAAAAAATGAATTGCTATCGAATCAAAGAACCCGACCTTGAACCGCCCCCATCTCCTTCTCTACTTTAGCCTGCATTTCACGCAGAGCTGCAGCTTCGTCTTCAATCTCTTTTAATCGCTTCTTCATCTCATCCAATTCCTATACAAGCAGATCTGGTCAAGCTTCAAAATGCGACATAAATTTAGAGGTTACCAGGCCTTATCCTTGAGTAATAAAAAGTGAATTTAAAAAGGTAACCTTTGCGGCGGGGTCATCTTCCGCCGCGGGCATCTCCATATCGGCATCTGCTTCCATTTCTCCCTCATCTGGTATATCTCCTCCATAGACTTCGTGCTCCTCTTCGTCCATGTCAATCTCGATCGGGCAAATCGCTTCTGCGGTGGTGATGGGACCTCCGTCCGTGCCAATTGCGGCCAACGGAGAATGCTTAGGGAAGATAGATGACGGTACCCGACCGGACGAATGTCTCAACAGGCTCTCGATCTCTCTTGAAATTAATGCACCAGCCTACTTATCCAAAAAAAAAAGATACCAGACACATATCCAGTAACATAAAAGCTCCAGCCCACTACAATCTGTTGAGGCCAACGAAATAAGCCCAAATTCCATTTTCATTTTTTGAAGCACTTTTGTAATACAGACAACGGAAGATTATTATATAAAAAAATGTGGAGAAAATTTATTGGATACCCAAATTATTTTTGGATGAGTAACATTTTATTTTTTTAAATTTAATTTTATTGTTCTTTTACTTAAAATTAAAAAAAATCAAAGAAATAAAACAACTAAACCATCTTAATACCTTCTATTCAAGTCAGCAGACGAAAGAATTTTCACTTTATCATCTCTGGTAGGGAAGAACTTCTTATCTGTGAATTAGGGTTTGTTTAGCAACTGTTATATAATACGAAACGTTTCTACTCTCTCCCTCCCTAACATTCAAAGTTCAACCATGGATGCCCTCGTCGCAGTCTTAGCCGATTTAATTACTGACATTATCGTGATCGCCTCTGACCTTATAGGTCTTAATCATCGACTTTCATGTCATTGTCGCCTTGGAAACTACCTTCGCCTCCGAATCCACACACCCCGTCGCCCTATGCAACATTGTCGAAAATACCCTCGGCTATTTTGCATTCAATCACGCCCTTGACGCCTCACTCGGCGACCTTATCGTGGAGACTGCTGCCTTTGTATCCGCTGAACACCATGACCCAACATAACCTGATATGTTCAGTCTCGATAACCCCGATGCTTTTAATGCAGCCCAAATTACCACCGTATTTTCGAGTTTATCACCCAACTTTGGTGCTTCTGCCTCTAAACTTTGTCGGGTGTCAGGTACAATCGAATTCTATGATGTTGCCTCTAATTTTACCATTCTGAACAAATTGCTTGGAGGGCATGTCAGACGTGGTGACATCAACAACCGTATGATAGAAGTTAACGTGTTGGGCTGAATAGTTGCCTTGTGCGAACGCTTCAATGAAACAGTGAAAGATAATGCCAATCAGAACTCCGATTCATCTGACTCGTCTAGCAATTCATGGAGATGTCGTTCGCCATGGTTACCGCCATTGTCACCGAAGTAATCGTATCCGGGATGCTCGTGGAAATTAAATATGATGAACAAGATGTTGAACAGATGGTGAACATTGCAGATGAACAGAGCATTCAAACTGACGAAAGATTCAAATTGAACATAAGCCCTCATTCGCAATTACAGAAGAAACCACCAGAATGAAATCTCCAAATCGAATTCAAATATGTTGGTAAAACTGATTGAAGAAACAACCAATCAAACGAAATCCCCAAATTGAAATTCAAATATGTTCTAGGGTTCTTCAAGATTTCCATTCAAACAAAGACCGCTAGGGGTGTGTTCGGTAGTAGGATACAAACAATCCTTATTAATCCTACAATTTGAGATTACTTTGGATAAAAGATTAATCAACTCGTTCGCTAGATAAATAACTATATGGATCGACTGGATTGTGAAAATATAGAATAAGTCAAGGGAAATTTGACTGCACCAGTTATATTCGCCCTAGAGAAAGACCCGAGGCTGAGAGAGATCATCGAATCCGAGTTCTGCGAAACGGGCTCCATGGATCTGGCTATCGACATTGTCAAGAAGTCCGGTGGCATCGCAAGAGCACGAGAGTTGGCAAGTTAGAAAGCAGATAAAGCAGTTGAAAATTTGTGATGCCTGCCTCAAAGTTCGTATAGATTTGCATTGGAACAAATGGTGATGTGCAACATAGAACGAGTAAGATGAACAACAAAAAAAATGGTTCTTTAAAATGTCCATTCTTATTTAGTCCCGGGAGAAATGTTCCAGGCCAGGGACAAAAATGATATGGCG
>JAOYMZ010000276.1:0-10236 GCA_025802335.1 Pinguicula primuliflora | reverse complement strand
TTTATTTCTTTTCTTCCTTTTCTTTTAATGTCTTTTAAGTAAAAAAACAATAAAAGTAAATCAATAATGAAATAGGAGGTTACATTTCGGAATAAGATTTGCGCGGAAATTACTTGTCCAATTATTCCCAATTTTGGTTGTTTGAAGTGGCAAAACAATCATATGAAACTAATATTTTTAAAATCAATAATACTAAACTTACATAATATTTTCATACATAATTATATATTACTAATGCAATGTTTGCAATTTTGACACATTATATGATATGAGACAGAATCATATTCAAAACAAATATGTTAACCCGACAGTCTCAATTATAATAACATTGTCATTGGTCATACATTATCATGATGAAATGCTAGGTTTACTTAATTTTTTATGCAAAATTAAGTAAGCGCCACAACGACGTCATTTTGTAGTACTTACATAAATTTGTATAAAAAAAATTATGTAAAACCAGCATTCATTATAATTATGTATGAAAAAATTATGCATTATTAATGTTTTAGAAAACGCAACCAACAAACATAATAATAAGACATAAAACTAAATAAATATATAAAATATGATTTAAAATATTTATTCATCCAAATTAAACCACAAGTTCAACCATAGCTTCAAAGACCACAACTTTAATCCGAAAAAAGATTCCGAAAAAAGAAGAATACTTTAATACTAAACATGAACAAGATACTCCCATAGCTGAAGGGTACAATGATTGAGAGACAAAGGTCATCATGTATTTTTTATAGATAATGTCGTTTAGAGAATTTGAACTCGTTACCTGTGAATTTATTATCACTTTCATAATAATTATAATTAGGTCAACCCCTCGTTGACGGTCATCATATATTTAGAAGAGAAAACTCTTTCTATAGTACAATTTCAACAATAATCGTGATGGGATAAAAGCTAAGAATTCAGAAAGCAAAAATACTTGGGTGACAATCATTTCAAACATAATTATGTCACCTTATCAAAAGGTAGAAGTAACCACAAAAAAATTGGAATGGTTGGACCCCACTTTTGTACTCATCTATTAGATAATTAATTCCCAACTATCGTTTACAAAAATATCTATAAGATAGATATACACTATTAAAATATTTATTTAATATTATTTTAGTTTTTTTGGTAGTGAAATCGTCGAAATCAGAATATATAATTTTCATATGATGATTTCAAAACTTTTATTTAGTACTCGTAACACACCGTTCAAGGCTATGGTTAAATTTGTTGCTTTTAAAATGATTATTTAATAGTATTTTATTTTTTTTTACAGTGAAGTCGCCACAACCTCCGATTACTGAAATGTATTTTCTAACTATTTTTACTCACTGTAGCTGGACAGTAATCAAATACAAAAATAATTAAATAAAAATACATCGAAAATATATGACGTCGCATATCAAATTGAAGCATGCGACGTGCTGATAACTATGGTGATTTTTATTTCGACAAATGATAAGTGATTGAACGAATAATTAAATTATATAAAGAGTTAGGAGAAATGCAAAATTTATTAAAATACTAATATATAAACCTACCGTAGGTGGATTGTGAAGGAGATTTTTTTTTTCATACAAGAGAGGCTCTCATATAGCCGGATAAAAGCTAGAAAATGAGTTAAAACAGATTCAAGGGGGATCAAAATGACGGGTGGACGATCTCGTAGCCGGTGAAGCATCCACTCGCACATTGGCTCTGGAGCCATTATCTATGGAGAAAACCATGCATTCCCCTCCGGAGGTCTGGGTCTAAAGAGGAGGACTTGAAGATCCTGGTCGGGCGGGGCAAGATTAGCCAAAGGATCAGGGTCCAGGCTGATAATAGGGTCAAGAAAAATATATCTGTAGTCCCTGGTTCAGAACAGAATAAATGGATTCGTCTGGGAGCCATAGAGAGTCCAGCCTTAGCTAGCCGGTCTGCCTCCAGGTTCAGCGACCTGCTGATATAATGGAGATCACAAGGCGCACATACTGTCAACAGCTTCTGGATGCTATTAATCAGGCCTTTATTTGGTAAGTCTACCGTCCTGTCCTCAATTAGAGAAACTGCGGTGCTGCTGTCCGTATTTACCAGCATGTTTCCCATGTTCAGAAGGCTAGCCAGCAGCAATCTGTAGTACAAGGCCCATAATTCCGCAGTTAGAACAGAGCATGAGCCTAGCCATATGTTAAAACCAAGCGCCCAGTGTCCATCCATGTCCTGTAGGATACCTCCGCATGCAACCATACCTGAATTTTGGCACACTGCACCATCGACAGCCAGGCGGATCTGTGCTATGGTGGTCTGATCAGAACTGAGGAGTGGGATGTGGTGACGAGCCTTTCCATCCTACATCACTCTTTTCATTTCCCTGAAGTATGCCTGAATCGAACAGACTAATCCAGCAGTAGAAATCTGAGTCTCCTGGAAAATGAAATCGTTTCTAGCAGCCCAAATCTTCCAGCATATCGTTACAAAGAGATCGCTCCATTCTTGCGAGGTATTCGAACCAGAAATGTTGCTGATTATCCAAACCTTCAGCGAAGTGATCCCAAAAAAGAACTGCAGGATAGGGATTCCGATAGACAGCCATATGTCTCCGCTCCTCGAACAGTCCCTTAGGATGTGAAGGATATATTCGTTGGCTGGACACGTTGGGCAGTCCGGGTAAGGTGTGATGCCTCTCTGATGTCTCAAGAGATTCGTCCAAAGAGCCCCATGAAGTACCCTCCAGATAAATAGCTTAATATGCTCCTGTGTTTGAAGACACCAGAAGCTAGACCAGGGTAGGGATGGATCGGGGTCCTGCGGTGAGATCACATAATCCAGCACAGTTGCGCAACTAAAGCGACCGTTTGAGGAGAACGCCCAAGAGCTGAAATCCGGGCCAACTTAAGAATGTGGAGAGGGGATGGCCAGAATTCTGGCCACCAGATCCGGCGATAGTTTTGCTTCAAGCTCCCCAACATTCCAGCCACCTGCAGAAAGACAAAAGCTTGTGACCTTTCGGTCCAGCTCAAGGTCAGACAATGCAATCAAGGCAAAGCTCAATAATGGGGTTTCAAAGGGGTACCATATGTCAACCCAAAAGGATACTAAATAGCCATCACCGATTATCCAACGAGTGCTCTGATACACGTTTTGGAACTGCTTGCAGAGCTGCTTCCACAGATGGGAGCCCCTAGAGGTAGGGAGGTAATGAGGAATCAGTGTACTATCCCTTAGATACTTGGCCTGTAGAACTTGAACCTAGAGTTTGTCCTGGCTGGTGTGGAATTCCCATGCTAGCTTCAACATGAATGACTGGTTTGTGTGCCGAGAACTCCGCAACCTTAGTCCTCCATGCTGCTTTTTCCTGCACATCTTGCTCCATGAGACTATAGGAACCTTTGGATTGTCAGAGGAGCTGCTCCACATAAAATCCCGAGTAATCCTATCCATTTCGTCGCAAACAGATAAAGGGAATGCTGCAGATTGCATAGGGTATAGGGGCAATGCAGACAACACTGCTTTACTCAAGACGAGGCAGCCTGACATTGAAATTCTCCTGGTGCGCTACAGCTGCGTTTTCTGCCTCATTTTGGATGGAATAGTAGCGAAGGTGTCCTTCGAAATTCTTGTGTGAATGAGGGGGACACCAAGGTATATTCCCAGGTCGTCCACCCTCTAAATCCCCAGCGTGCCTTCGATACTTCTGGCCATAGATAGAGAAATATTCGGTGTGATCCAAAGAGCTAATTTATTGGGGCTTACGGTTTGGCCTGATGTCATAGAAAATCTCTCCAAAACCTCTTTAATCACCACAGCCTGATCATTGGATGCATCCGCAAACAGGATGAGGTCGTCTGCAAACATAAGATGAGAAAGCTTGATTCTCATGCGCCCAAAATACAGAGGTTTCCAGAGCCCTGAAGCGACTGCCTCCTCGATCAGGTGTCCCAAATTTTCAATACATAGAATGAAGAGGTACGGAGAGATCGGATCTCCCTGTCGCACCCCCCTCTTAGGATAGAAGACAGGTCCCCGCAAACCTTCCCAAAGAACCTGAGCTGAGCATGTGGAAAGCGAAGACATAATAACCTTAGATAAGTAAGGGGGTACTCCAACATCATTGAGAGTGTCTGCAATGAAAGGTCACTCCATTTTGTCAAAGGCTTTCACGGGATCTATTTTAATAGCCATGAAACCTCTGCGCCCTTTGTATTGGCGCATGGTGTGAAGAGACTCCTGCGCCACAATAATGTTATTGACAATGCTCCGGCTTTTGATGAAACTAGATTAATTAGGCGAGACCACGGAAGGAAGAACTATACGAAGCCGATTTGCTATAACCTTCGATACAAGTTTCACACATATATTGATAAGACTTATAGGGCGGAAGCTGTCGAAACTCTTCGGGATGTTGATTTTCGGCAATAAGAATAACATCCCTTTATTAGCCTCTGCCGGAACACTGCCCTGCAAGAAAATTAGATGAACAAACTGCAATAGTGAAGAAGCAAGTGTATTCAGATTATGCCTGAAAAAACTCCCTGAAAATCCATCGAGCCTTGCTGCTTTATCCGGATTCATGTTCGCTAAAGCCTTGAGGATCTCAGAATCATCCATGTTTCTAGCCAGCTGCGATATATGTGCGGTTGAAAGTGTCGGGAAATGATTAGGTAATAGGAAACTAGCCGGGGCTGCCTCTACTTAGGAGAGGACACTCTCTGCGCAGTAAATCTCGCTGAAATGCTTAGTAACTTCCAAAAGCAATGTCATCCGGTCATTACACCAGCGACCATCCTGCAACTTTATTTTTTTCACACGATGACGAACTCGTTTCTCCTGGTGCTGAGAATGGAACAGCTTTGTGTTGCGCTCTCCTTGCAAGATACATTGACCCCTTGAATTCTATTTGCGAAGCAGTTCCTCGCGCGGCAATATACATTCCAATTCTCTTCGCAGATTGACTTCGAGGTTTCTCAAGTAGGCAGACCGATGTCTTGAGAGAGAGTTCTGAAGGCCAGCTAATCGATTCAGTAACCGTCTTTTCTGCCTGAATACGTTCCCAAAGTGATCGACCTTCCATGATTCAATGGAATCTTGCAGCAACTTCAGGCCATCCAGAAGTGGGATATGTGAGGGCCAGTGCTCCTGTAACCAAGTGTCCCAGTTCGGATGCGTTTCCCATGCTTGGTAGTACCGAAATGGCTGATCCTGCCTGACTAATGCTGGGTTGGACTTTACATTAACACAAATCGGGGAGTGATCAGACGATACCCTTGGAAGATGAGTCATTCCACTAAATGAGAAGATACAGTTAAAGCTCTCATTCACCAAGGCCCAGTCAATTCTTTCATGGCAGCAACCTCTTGCCCAGGTGAAACGAGTACCAGTAAAACTTAGCGGAGATAAGTCAGCCTGGCGGACGAAGCTCTTAAAATGTGAACATCCCATAGTTTCTCGTCCCCTCACTTTTTCATCCTTAGATAATAGAGCATTAAAATTTCCCAGTGCCATCCACGGTAACGAGATCAGATCAGCCAGGCGAGTCAAGTTGTGCCAAAGGCTCCTCCTTATTCCGGGTCTCGGAGATCCATACACTACAGTCAAATTAAGAGAAAACATGTTATCATAAGTCAGGTGGCAGTGGACATATTGCCAGTCAAATTCAATAATAAAGAGTTTTACGATGTCCTTCCACAAAATCCAAATTCCCCCCGAGAAACCTTGTGCTTCTACTCTAAACGAGTGATCGAATCAGTTATCGATTTGCACAATAATTTTCTCGGTGGAAGGGCCGCTAACTCGCGGCTCCAAGAGTATAAGAATACAAGGATGGTAAATGCTAATCAAGTTGTGTATTGATGCAAGTGTGGTATTATTCCCCCCGCCCTACATATTCCAAGCAATTGTTGTAAAATCCATTAGAACTATGCTAGAGTGGAAGGATCTCACTGATTTGGGGAATTGTTCAGCAATGCCAAATCGGGGATTATGGCATCCTCTTCAATATCCTTAGATAAAGCACCCTCCTCAAGATCCATGTCCTGTTCTTGGGCTAAAGACTGAGCGGATGATTGCCCGGGAACAACACGTTCACCATTGTCGTGTTCCCCTCACTGCTTCCAGGGCCCAGAAGCATGGGATCAGTTGGCTCAATTTGGTCAACTGGTTTTGCAGATTTGGATGGATTGGGGTCAGGGGGAACTTTGTGAGTCCCAATGATTAACTCCTACCTCCTAATGTGGAATCCCGAAGGATCTCCAAGTTTAGTGATGCACTGGCTAGGGATAGCACCTACAAAATCAGAAAGAGAGGGGTGAGGGACAGAAACAGCCATGTGATGGGGAGAACCAGGGAAAACAGATTTTGAGTTGTTAACGAAGGATGTACTCCCTGAACTCGTTGGAAGGACGGGGAGGGCTGCTTTGGCCGAAGAGGCTGCTTTAGCTGAGGAAGTCTTTTTTTTCGCCCATGTACTGTCGTTATGCGCCTTCCTTTTGCCTTTGTCCTGGAGTAACGTTGTTGCTTTAGATCCAATAGTTTTTTGAGCAGAAAGTTGGCGCGTTCTGGCCGGTTCTGCCTTAGCCGAGAAAACTTCAAGCTAGGCTTTGTCCGGATCCATCTCGTAAACCTTCAAAGCTGTATAACGGAAGGATTGTTTGACGTCCAAAGAAGTCGGGCCTAGAGGGGAGTTAAGGGTTTTCCTGCCCTTTTTCTTCTCCACTACCATCCAGGGTCCTGCCTTGGCCAGGGAAACATCGAGATCACAGGTATTAGACTTTTCAGGGATGGCAGCTGCCAATAGTGCGGCCGAATCAGTCACCTCCCCACTTTCGGATGTCGGAGGAGGAACCAGCTCTGCGGGGTTAACAGACAAAGACCGCTCTCGTAATCCATTTGTTTCGTTGGCTGCCCCATTCATATTGGCACTTACATCAGAAGAATCTGCTGGACCCGGAACTGCAACTCTTGGCGAGCATCCAAGATGAGGGCAGTTCTCTGCTAGATGACCAAACCGAGAACAAGAAAAGCATATAATATGTAGATCCTCATATTGAACTGGGTAGGATTTATGATCAACCGTTACCGCCAGTTTTAAGGGTTGACGAAGATCTAAACGGTTGACAAATTATGTTATATATAATTGTGTCTTCAGAAAGCCTGTGTGTGTTGCAAAAAAAAATTCCTCCAATGTCATGCAATAGACAATAATTATATGAATTATTGGCTTTCATAACATCAAGATTATTTTTTAAATTTCTGAAAAAGAAGGAAAATGTCCACACAGTCCCTTGCACCGAGCTTATCATTCAAAATACTTTGAGGGCCATGCTATAACTTTACAAAGGCATCGACCTAGAAGTCCTGAACAACTCTTATTCAGTGTCAATTGGGATGATTTAAGAAAACAGGCACTTGCTGAAGGCATAATACGACCAAGAACAAACAGTAAAAATTACTAAGTTGATAGGGATGTTCTCATATGTGCAGCTGTCCATGAGATTGCAGATACCATCAAAGAAAGGGCTGGTGGCATAAGCCTAATTGAATACATAAAAAACAACACTCGACAACGGATATCTCGACTCTCGCATCGATGAAGAACGTAGCAAAATGTGATACTTGGTTGAATTGCAGAATCCCATGAACCATCGAGTCTTTGTACGCAAGTTGCGCTCGAAATTTCTTTCTTCTCTATGTAGAACCACAGTAAAATCACCAAAAAATGCACAATTTTTCTTCTTTAAAACCTCTTATTCTATCAAATGCCTTATCCAATTGTTCCATTTTACTACCACACCTCTCCATTTGCCTACTAGTATAGGGAGCCCTCGCTCTGCTCATGAAGAAACAACATTATGGCAGTGCAAGCGAATACAGAGAAATCAACACAAGAGTTCATATATTGAGAATTGTAAACCATAGATATGATGAAAAACAATGAGATCATTTTTTCGAGTTTTTTTTTCTGTTGCAGGATATACAGTGCAGTGCAGGTTATTGCCTTTCAGTACATACTTCTTTTCTTGGCCGTCGGATTCCGACGGCCAAGATTGTTTCATTAAAAGTTTTGCACGCGAGTCAAAAACTGGCGATCCGAACCCACGAGACCATTACTCCTTTTTTATTCGTTTTGACATTAATTAAACAATCATTTTTTATTTCGGGTTAAAATAAAAAATATTTAAAAAAAAATATGTTTTTAATACGCATCTATATATTTTAACATAATAAAAAATAATCAAAAACACATCAAATGTGAAGCAAATATAAGATCTAATAATAGAACGTAATATAAGTTGGTGTTCAACATAATTAATATAAGTTCATGTTCGATAACTATCAACTACATGAGGAAAAATTATCATCTTCGCAATCCAGTCTAATTGATGTCGAAATTCTAAATTGCAAACACAAGATCTTAGCAGAAATCCCATCTAAAAAATATTAACCAAAACAAAATAAATATTTATATACTTATATATCAACTTTTTTCGGACATTTTCTAATGTCATGCCCTCTTGTCCCACAACCATGACATGTTTGAAGTTTCTTGAAAGACTTCTCCAACGCACTCTTATACTTTCTAGTGGAACCCTTCGCCCTAGTTAGATTAGGCTCTTTCAAAGGTTGAGAGGTATTCCCTTCGTAAGACTCCTGCAAAGGTTGAGAAGATGAACCTTCTACACCTTTGATGTGTCAAAATTGTTGTTCAATCAATTCGATGCCAGCTATGAAGACTTTGGTTGTCGAATCATTCACAAGGACATCGTTAATTAACCTTGAAACACGTTGTACTAAACAATGCCTTTTGAATCTTTGATTATCATATTTGAACATGAAATCATACCGCCATCCAAACCATATCCAATTCTTCCCACTGCCGATGACTTCGTGCAGCGATGCAGGTTGAACTGATCAAGCAACTCATAAATATTTGCTTTGAATAAATAAGCCAGCACATGTCAACAAGGAATTCCCTCACATTCAAACTTTTCACAACTACATGTGATCTTTTGCATTAACTTTTCGACATGAACTTCGCATACTCTATCGAGAAACTCCTGAATATATTTAACTGTACATCGCAAATATATATATCTTTGTCAAAGAGGAATTGGTCTAGTGGTGCTGAGAGTGACAATTGCACTCAAAGGTCATTGGTTCAAATCCCCTCAGTGACATGAGCCTATCACATATAATTTGCCAAGTGTGGCTTACCACCCTACCGTGATTTACAGGCTATTGCGGTAGAACATTGGAATTACCTACATCGATAAGATTCCTTACATTATCAAAAAATATATATATATATATATATCTTCAGTTATTCCATCAACTCTATAGCGAATACATTAAAAAACATCATCCTGAAACTTGAAAAATATGACCCGTGTATACATGTCCCTCATTGATTCCTCAATGTGAAGTGGTGTTTTCAATATTGAATTTTCATATAAATCCACTTGATCCAACATCTTTTCATTTTCTTTCAGTTTATCCCCTCTTAAACTTTCATTTTCTTTCAGTTTATCCCCTCTTAAACTTGGTAATGAAGTCTCAAAAAAAATTTCGTCAAGACACATACCTCTTAAAAAAAGCATGATTACTTTCAAAACGCCGAATACTAGTCATCCCCGCGGAGAATATGTAACGTGTATACGCTGCCGACCATTGACTTCGAATCTTGTACATAGAACTCAACTATTCATTTTCTATCAAATCATGTTTTTCCACAACAGCAACACATTGGTCTTCAAACTCTGAAAGAGTTTCTAAACTCCAAATGCATTTTTTGAGATTTGATTTGGATTCTTTAAAAGCTACCGGGCCAATCTTTTCAGTAAACTTCATTAGAATATGCCAAACGCAATACATCCATCAATATTTATTTGTTTTGATGTTATACAAAGGGTTTTCTTTATCTTACCTGCCATATGCCAAATGCAATACCTGCCCACTGTCCCGACCAATGAGACCTACACACACAACTCCTAACCCACTGGGTCGGATTTGTTTTTCATTCAAATAAAGAACCGATCAAAGAAAAAATTAATTCAAACCAATATTCAATACATATTTGCAGGAATTACTGATTTGCCGGAGCAAACAATATATCTTCCTTTTCACGTTCAATGGTAGAGGTAAACTAAGGATTTGCATGAAGGGAAGAAGAAATAATATTCGATTCTTCATTGTCCAAATCAGTAAACTCATCGTCAATATCAGTTTGTACCTCGTCCGAATCAGTAAACT
>JAOYMZ010000275.1:0-10237 GCA_025802335.1 Pinguicula primuliflora | reverse complement strand
AGCCATTAAGCTGACCATTTTCACTCGTTTGAGGGATATTGAGTAGGCATTAAGGGAAGAAGGTAACACTGACTCTTGATGAACTAAACTAGGTAGCTTTGGAGCATTAGAACAGAAGAACTGTAATCCAGTAGCTTGAGCTAATTTTAGCATGCATAGCAGGAGGGAATCTGAAGTCTAAAGTCATTTCTCTCATTCTGATTCAAACTTATTCAGTTATTTGTGATTGAAACTTGACCCCTGGTTCTCCTTAGTCCATTAACTTGAGTTTAGAATCATTAGAATTTAATTTTAGCACTTAGTTAATAAAAAACTCAAGATATTTCCAATCCAATATTCTGTATTTTGTAGTTAAGTTTTGAGCCTCAATTTACTCTGAAAAATAATTTTTGCTCGCCATTCAAAGTATTACTTGTGATAGTGTGCAGTTACATTCCATCAATGACCATCGAACAATTATCCATCTCATAACCACTCCCACTTCTTTTGACATAGTTGTTGATTTACTAAATTAAATTCTTTGGACATCTGTGGGATTGGGGCTAGATGGCTAGATGCATCCCCTTAGATCTATCTTGGAATAATTGCAGTAGCCAAGTTGGCTAGTTGGGTGTACTTGAATAATTATTGAAGAGATTTGGGTCCGTTTGGTAAATAATTTCAGAATAAATCGAAAATGGATTTGATTTAAAATGAAAACAAAAGTTACCGCCGGTAAAAACGTAAAAACGGAATCAAATTAAATCAACGATCCAGATGTTCCCTTCTTTTTTTAACTTTTCGCGAGATCCTCCGCGATGTGGGCCAGCGACTGAAGATTGCATCTCAAGATGGTCCCCACGAACGCGCATGTCTCCTCCCTTGTGTTCCCCGGCGGCACGTCCACCACGTACGACTCCAGCACCACCGTCCCTCCGCGACCATCATTGCCCTTAGCCGCCGCCTCGTGCAGCGTCGTCACCGAGCGGTAGTTGTGCAGACGGTGCTCCCCTCCCACGACGCTGAAGCTCATCACGTGCTTCTCCTCGTCCAGCACGTCCAGCCTCTCCGTGCTGCTCTCCGCCGGCAGACCGGACACCACGCGCACCACCCGGAGCGTGCCCACGTCCCCGTCGCCGCGGATGACGCTGCAGCTCTTGAGGAAGTGCTTGTACGCCTGAGGCTTGTCGAATCGGCGGACGACCGACCAGACTGTCTCCACCGGCGCGTCGATCTCCTTCACCGCCGCGCAGCAGCACTGGTTCTCAGCCACGTCGTGCGTGTGGCGTCCCATGACGTCGTCCGGGGCGGATATCCAGTCCGGCACGGCGCATACACGGTTGGCGGTGCTGCTGCTGCTGTTCTTCGCCGCCTGTGAAGGCAGCTGCGTTGGCGGTGGACAGACAGAGGAAGAAGTGTCGTGGTTCATGGGTTTGATCTCGATTCGTTGGATTTGCAGCGAAGGAGAAGCCATTTGCCGTGTGGATTTCTGAGGAAAATGTAAGTTGGAGTCCAAGTTTTCAACATCTTGTGTGTGTGTATAAATCGACTGATGATGGGAGAGAGAAGCAAGTGGAAGCGCAAGTTGCAGAAACCTCTGTTTGTAAGTTTCTGGACAGAGTCAAGATATGAAACTGCACCCTACTATTATAATGACAGGAATACCCCCTGACAGAACACTGCAGATTCAGATGGGGGGAGGGAGCAGAAGATAGATATTTCCATCAATGAGTACGAATCGATATGTCGTTTAGTTGGACTCTTGCCGATTTTGATTCAGCCGAAAAAAAATTTATTATAAATAATTTTTATGTCCATAATTATTATGTATAATCAATAAAATATATATAAGTATTATTGTAATTTGGATGTCACATGTTTAATTGGTGAATCATTTTACGTATATATTTTTTATTAATTGTACAAAATTATGTAAATCAAAATTATTTACATGTATCGTTATTTAAAACATAATTTGATCACGTTGGTTTTGGGGGGATAAGTGAGATTTTATTGCTATGTAACGTAATTGTGTATGTACAATATTTACATCCCTTTCTACCATCTTGCTAGTTGCTTACACATACATGTATTAGGTTCCATACATCAAGCACTGTAGCTAGTTACCAGACCGAGGTGGCAATGAGTTCTCAAAATGATCCATATTTTGAGCCTAATTTGCTCAAAAGCTTCGAAGATGTTTGGAGTCTCTTGTTTAAAGATTGTGTTATTCCTCAATTTCCATATCTCCCATGCAGTCATTTGCCAGATTAAGCTCCAAATGTGCTTAATTTTCGTTCTGTGAGGCCATGTCCAGAACTGTTTCACCATTCTTTCAAAATCTTGCCCAATTTGTTGCGGAAGTTCAAGCCATTGAGTGATGAGTTCCCAGAATTTTCTGATTTCAGGGCAGATGAGGAATAGATGTTCTGAAGTTTCGTGATGCTCCAGACAAATAGGGAATTGCAGCGGTACTGTTAAATTCCCCCGTTTCGTCAGATTATCGGAGATGGGCACTCAATTCTGAAGTAGTTTCCAGCAAAATGCCGAGATCTTGGCAGGTATGATTCGATTCCAGACTATCGCAGTGAATTCCTTCGATTCCTTTTTTTTTCCACTCAGTACTCGTGAGATGTTTGTAGCTTTGTGCAGTAGAGTATGCACATGCCGGCGACCTCCACACCCATTTGTCTAGCCCGTTCGTTGGGTGCAGAGCCATGAGGAGGTGATGCATCATGTCGCTCAACTGAAGGAGTGAAGTACAGTCACGGTGCCACAACCAGAGCCAGAGCCAGTGCCAGATTTGTTCAACGCCACCTTTATTTTATCATGTTGATGATATAGTTATTAAGGGATGTCCATGGTTCGATAGTACTGTACTGTACTGAAAATGTTCGGTACAGGAATTACGGTATCATTACCGTTACTGTAATCGACATTGACGGTTACCGTGGTTATTGGTCGAATTTTTTTATACATTTTATTTGGTTTTTTAGTTCTTTCTAACTGTTACCGACGATTTTACCTTGCAACATGCATTCATTTATTTTTTTAATTTTTGGTACCGTACCAATTTTTTTCGATAGGCCAGTTTCCGTACCAATAACGATAATGGTAATAAGGTCGGTAACCGAATATTCTGTTACCGACCTGGTCGGTATACCAATACCGACCGACACCCCTAGTTAATTATAGTGGATGATGCAGAGGAAATTGTAATATTGTGTATTTGTGGAGTTTCAGATGGAGTACTTTTGAATGTTGAAATCTTTTTTAGGAATTGAAGTCATGATATCGGGACAAGGTATTTATATCTGACATAGAAAATATATTCTGAATTCACTTGTAAAGATTGGATTACTTGAATGTAAACCAGCAGATAGAATCATGGTCTGAAAATTGTAGAAGGAGTTGAGATTATACAAAAAAGAGCAAATATCAATACCTAGTTGGTAAACTAATCTACTTAGCAGATATCCGTCCTGATATTACCTATGTTGTAGAGGTTGTGAGTCAGTTTATGTACAGCCTCTAGAGAGATCATATAGATGTTGCATTGAGAATCTTAAGGTATTCCAAATAATCGCTTGACATGGGGGTTCTGCACCGGAGATATTATTATTTGAGAATTGAAGCCTATATTGATGTTGATAGAGCAAGTAATCTAGTAGATTGAAAGTCAACATCTTGATACTTCACACTCGTTGGAGGTAATCTTGTTACCTAGAGGATTAAGAGGTAGAAGGTAGTTAGCCTGTCGAGTGCGAAAGCTGAGTTTCGAGGAGTGATTCGGGAATTGACTTAAGTTTTATGGATAAAGTAGTTGATGACTTAATTGGGGTTTGCACCTTTGGAGGTGTGTCCTTTAATATGACACAATCTAAGCCGTCATACATATCTCACATAATCTTGTTCAACATGAATGAACGAATGTGCAGGTTGATCATCATTTCATCAAGGAGAAACTCGGGAGTGGGATTGTGACACTTCATTTTAATGATCTGTAAGATTTGAGAGAATTGAACAAGTTTGAGTAGAAAAGGATTGTATTTCTTGATACTTTGTTTACATACGTGTTACAATTTATAGACAGTAAAGAGGAGTCCTATATGGTAAAGAACGTGTTTACCATATTTATCTAATCTACCATAACTACCATATCTACCATATCTACCATATCTTTCTAGTTGACTAAATCATCCGTGATCTTTGCAATTTTCTGTGATCTGCTTAACACCTCCTTCAAGCTAATGGGTAGTGAAAGAACCGTTAGCTTGTCCCATAAATCCAAGAAACGAGAGGTGCCCAGTCCTTTGGTGAAAATATCAGCAAACTGATCTTTGGAGGGGATGTACTTGAGTTGAATATCCTTATTCTGCACTTTTTCACGAACAAAATGATAGTCAACTTCTATATGCTTGGTACGAGCATGAAAAACGGGATTCGATGCCAGTGACATGGCTCTCATATTATCACACCATATCACTGGCGTATGAGATAGACGTATGTGTAGATCATTAAGCATCATTCGAGTCTAATACAAATCTGCTGTAGTGTGAGATAGAGCCCGATACTCGACTTCGACACTTGACCGTGCTACCACATTCTGCTTCTTCGCTATCCACGATATCAGATTCGAACCCAAGAAGATGCCAAAAACCAGATGTTGATCGGCGATCTTGTCTATCTCCTGCCCAGTCGGCATCGCAGAATGCTTCAAGTATCAAAACGGGAGAGGCCGATCTGGTAATGTGAAGTCCATGACCGATAGATCCCTTGAGATACCTAAGGACGCATTTGGCCGCTTGCCAGTGACATGTAAGAGGATGTTGGAGATACTGACACAACTGGTTAACTTGAAAAGCAATCTTTAATCGAGTGAGGGTACAATACTACAGAGCTCCCACTATACTCCTATACGTAGTAATCTCTGAGGAAGAGAGTGGATCCCCTGATAAATCCTAGGTCCGAGTATCAGTAGAAGAGGGCGATGACATTGGCTTGGCTCCAAGCATTTTGATTTTGTCCAGGAGATCGTAGATGTACTTACTCTAGCAAATGTGCAAGTCTGTATCATCCTGAGTAACTTGCATCCCGAGAAAATAGCTGACCCATCCCATATCGCGAAGCATGAATTCAGACTGTAGATATGTGACTAGATCATCTATCACACCCTTGTGGGTACCAGTGATTAAGATATCATTGACATAGACAAGCACATAAAGGTGAGTATCCGATCGGTGGAAGGTGAACAATGACGTATCCAGTTGCGAACACTTGAAGCCATAGGAGAGAAGACTAGTGGACAGCTTGATATACCAAGCACGAGGAGTCTGCTGAAGACCATACAGAGCTTTGTGGAGACGGCATACATGATCAGGATGAGTGGATGAGACAAAACCTGATGGCTGCTCCATATATACCTCTTCCAGAAGAACACCATTCAAGAAGGCATTAGAGACGTCAAACTGACGAATAGTCCAACTAAACTGTACTGACAGACACAGAAGTATCTGAATAGTAGATGGTTTAATGACTGGACTAAAGGTCTCCTCATAATCAAGTCCATATGTCTGCTCAAAACCACGAGCCACTAACCGAGCCTTGTATCGATTGACGGATCCATCAGACTTGGTTTTAACTTTGTATACCCACTTGCTCTAGATAATATTGTGGTTGGACGGTCGGGGGCAAAGAGACCACGTGGAATTAGCAATCAATGCATCATATTCTTCTTTCATGGCAGCACACCATTCTGGAGAGGACTTGGCCTGTAGATAGGTGGATGGTTCTCGAGGAATCTGCACACTGGTCATAACACATACATGATACTTGGATGCAAAATACATATGAAAATCAGGAAATGACTTGGGTTTAAGGGACCCTGTTTGACTACAAGTAACAGGTCGGGAAGAGTTATGGGGGATAACCTGATGACAAGGTTCTGAAGGTGAAGGGACCTCCATATCGGATGTGTCACATGGCAAGTCAAGATTGATTGGCCCCTCTGAATGTAGACTAACCCCGGAGTCAACAGTTGAGTCAAGGCCCGAAGATATACCACCTGGTATCGCAGGAGTAGGTTCCATCAGAGGAGGCAAGTCAAGCGAAGGCTCATGTAACGCATCAGGAATAGAGGTCAGCTGTGTGTCATCCGTCGATAGCAACTGAGCAATAGGTGGGTCAAGACCTGAAGGCATACCACCAGGACCAGTATGAACGACGGATGGCAGAGGGTCTGAAACCAAATCAGATGAACATAAGTCTGAAACATGTAAGTGTCCAGGCAAAATATGAATACCTGGAGAAGACACCAAAGCAGACGAAGATGTGCCAGTAGGGCTGATGTCAGGGGCAATATTATGAAGTCCCGGAAAAGTTCCCTCATCAAAAATAACATTGCGAGATATGTAAACCCGTTTAGTGAGGGATTCATAGCATTTATACCCTTTGTGCTTTGTGCTATACCCTAAAAATATACATTTTTACTACAATACATGAACTTTGTGGTGTTATAAGGACGTAACAAAGGATAACATGCACTCCCAAATACTCGAAACATTGAATAATCGGATGTGGTACCATGAAGTAGTGAATATGGGCTGTCATAATTAAGCACGGGTATAGGCAGTCGATTAATAATATAATTTGCAGTAAAGACGGCATCAGGCCAGAAACTACAAGGTAGTCGTGCCCTCGATAGTAAACAGAGACTCATATCCACTAAATGACGATGTTTACATTCTGCCACTCCATTCTGATGTGAGGTGTGTGGGCAGGATATCCTATGTATTATGCCATGCTTCGACGAAAACGACGAAAAAGCATTTGACACATACTCCCCACCACCATCACTCTGAAACTGCTTAATTTTGCGAGAAAATTGATTTTTCACAAGTGCTTTAAAATCAATAAAGTTTTTGAAAACGTCAGACTTGTGTGTAAGTGGATGTAAGCATGTAAAGTGCGAAAAATCATCAATAAATAGGACATAGTATTGTAATCCAGTGTTGGATGCAACCGAAGCTGACCATACATCAGAATGAATGAGTTCTAATGGAAATCTAGAAAGACGTGTAGACGATGGAAACGGTAACTATTTACTTTTACCAAATTGACATGCTTCGCAAAAAGTCTAAACAACTAGAACCTGAAATAGGTAGTTTATTAAGCCGAACTAAACGATTAATTATAGGAGCAGCAGAATGACCTAATCTCTCATGCCAGTTATTAATGAATGCCGTCACATCAACCATACCCGTCAATGCACATTTAGGATTTCAGAAATCAGACAGGTTCACTGGATATAGCCCATTGACACTAGGACCTTGTAGGAGCATCTTCCCCATTTTAGTATCATTCACCTGATAACCAAATTTAGTCAAGACAAAGAAACAATCGTTATCCCAACAAAATTGTAGTCCGAAAGCAATTTGGCAAACGCATTTGCACAGTGAAAGATATTGGAGAGAGTAATAGATCTAGTTGGAGTTTGGTAGGTTAATGAAGCTGTGTGCTGAATTTTGAGAGACCCTCCATTACCTACAGCAACCTTGTTTCCTCCCAAGTAGTGTTCCTGCAAGGAAAGAGTGGCTAGATCATTAGTGATATGATTGTTTGCCCCGGAATCAGCGAACCACAGTCCATTGTCAAAAGTCGCATTTGACTGAGCCGTCATGGCCATGAGATCTGCGGGTGGATGTCGACTCTGAAAGGTATAATCCATCCGATTAAAGCAATCAAGTGCAGTGTGACTACCACCTCCACATATCTGACAGGCGTATGGGTTGACCATACTCGAATTATGACTTGATGGTGACTGCAGAGTCCGACCCAGCCCAGATAGTCCAGACGACCTAGTCAGTTGCTAATTTGGGTTGCTGAACCCGATATTCTGCCTCGGCCCATTGGATGACGAGCCAACAAACTCACTCGGCCCATCTCTCACAATTTTCTTCATCACAAAAAAAATCCCCATCGCGTCGCCCATACGAACCCTATCCAGAAACATCACTGTATTGCCGGAAACTGGAAGACAATGGGCCAAATCGACCTTGTGAAAAATGTCCTCAACCTGCGAATCTGCCATTGGAACGGCCACCGCCTGGGTAGCGTCCACGGCTGCCGCAAAAATTTCCTCAGAGTGCTCATGGATCCCCATAGTCGAGGATATCGCTGGTTGACCAGAGAGCTACGACGTTGTGTTCCGGTGGTGGTGAGGGCACAACGCAAGTGATTCATAGGTTAACAACTCACTTTCGAAGTCCTCCATGCTTAATTTTGCAAGACGGCGAGCGAACAATATATGAGGAACAAACATCTGAAATCCCGACGATAGACCTCCAGTGATGTGATCAATGAGTTCGTCGTCTATGATGATTTGGTCGGCGGCAGATAACTCAGCTCGAAGAAGTTTTACAGATTGGAGATAAGTGCTGCAATTTTGTGATCCATACTTCAGAGTTTGAAGTTTTTGCTTGAGATTTTAGGCCCTGGATGCATTTTTGGATGAAAACCGATGGGATAGTTTATCCCAAACCGCCTGAGCACTTGTCAAGCCATATGTTTCGGGGAGAATTTCAGGCGGCAATGATCCATTAATCAGTGCCAAAACAAACTTGTCTTTCCGGCACCATTCGATGAACTCCGGATTGACGACATACTTTGGATCATAAGCATTCTTTCCTTGTAGAGTTGCAATCGGACAAGGCAAAGTTCCGTCAGCTATGGCCATCAGATCATGACTACGCAGAGCTGGGACAATCTACGACATCCACAAGAGGTAATTACTCGAATCCAGTTTCACAAACACGATTTGAGATAGATTAAGATAGGAAAAAGCCATCGAATACTCTTCTATTTGTTTATGGTTGGATGTAGATACATTTGCAAATTATTGAGCACAAACGTGCACATACACACACACTGCACAGTGTATTTGCAGAACAGAAACTTCTGGGCAGAAACACCACACGGTGTTACTTTTCTTCAAGGACAAACCACACGGTTTTGTTGTTATCACCACATGGTTGCTGGGTGCTCGAGTGACTACACTTCACTCGAGATTTCGCAGCTATAGATCACCGAATCACACACCTAACTTAGGATCGATGAATTGCGCAAGCAAGGTAGCTCCGATACCATGAAAGATTTGAGAGAATTGAACAAGTTTGAGTAGAAAAGGATTGTATTTCTTGATACTTTGTTTACAGACGTGTTACAATTTATAGACAGTAAAGAGGAGTCCTATATGGTAAGGAACTTGTTTACCATATTTATGTAATTTACCATAACTACCATATCTTTCTAGTTGACTAAATCATCCGTGATCTTTGCAATTTTATGTGATCTGCTTAACATGATCTAATGATCAACTAACAGATATCTTGATCAAGTCGGTCAATAGTTCAGTATTCTGTGGAGTCTTTGGCAAGTTAGATGTGGATCATTCAGCCCCTATCTAACTTGAGGGAAATGTTGGATAATAAACCAGATTAATTAAAATAAACCTTCCCATAATCTCCAATTGACCATGATGCTCATGGAATAGTCGTTAGGTTCAAAATTGTAATCATAAATACATGTATAGTGATGGGATGAAACACAGAGAAATTTTCCTTAGACGTGCGGGAATTCCCGAAAATGCAATACTGTACAAAATTCTCTGATAAATAAAACTCTTACCTAATAAAAAAAACAGAGAAATTTTCCAAAACTTGTTTGCTCTCCTCTATTTTTGTTAAAGACCATTAATAATGAATTTTCACTTATCTCCTCATGATTCCAACCTCCGCCTATTAGGTTCTCGTCTCTTCAACAATGTCGAGCCCAACAAGAACAAGAAGAGTTCACGCAAGCCTAGTGTTGTGTGCTAGTCTTTCTTTCTTCTACAAGCTACACCCCACCTTGTGCTTTTTAAACTCCCTCGTGTTTTCCAATTTTTATTGTCGAGTTCCTTTATTCCAATTTCCAATCCACTTGCATTTGTAATGTAACAAGTTGATCGTTTTTATTAGTTGGGGGCTACGCTTTCACTCCAAGCTGGTTCCTCGACCATCAACTTGACGATGGGATGGTCTCCACTCCACGTTATCAAGACTTAAGGCTACGTGACCCCAAAAAATCCAGCCTTTATTCAACAAGTTGGTCATAAATACCATAATGTGCATTACCCACAAAATATGTGTTGGGCTTATATATTAGTTATATCAATTAATCCGTTTAATTAATTTAACCTAAAGCCCACTACCCACCTAAG
>JAOYMZ010000274.1:0-25835 GCA_025802335.1 Pinguicula primuliflora | reverse complement strand
TGATTGCGTACATCTTACCCTCCCCAGACCCTGCCTAAGGGCGAGATTTACTGGGTATGTTTGGTTTGGTTTGGTTTTGGACAAAAAAATAAGCTACCCAAAATGTAGCGTTTTGACTAGTTACTAAATTTTGTAAGATAGTATTTAGTAGAAGTCTCATTGTCCTTTTTAAGATTTAATCACATAAACATATAAAGTGTTAACCTCATTAAATTTTGTACACCTTCATAACCACATAATTTTGAAGTTTTACAAAATTTTGTAACTATTTATTTTGTAAGCCTAACATTACTCATTTATAATAGCATATACTGGCACATACAATAATGGCATATTATAATAAATTTATATATTGTCGAATTCTCGGGTACGGCCGATGCAGCAGGATTGTAATATTTATTGACCGTCTCTTAAATCGACCCGGCCCGACCCAATCCAACGAGGTGGTCAGCCATTGGTGCACTGGCAGAACTGTGGGGTGACGGTCCTGGGCTTGTAGCCCGTGCTCGATTTTGAGTTTGCCCGGAAAAAAGTAGGGCCGAAATTTGGTCCGCCTAGGAAAAAATAAATTAGCTCGAGATCGAATTTGGGTCTAGTTCCGCCCTTGGATGAATCAGCGCGATAGGATTGAGAACATATTTGAAAGGATGAGGGGAATGTTTCTTGAAAAATAGTAGAAGAGAAGTGGCGGTAAAAAAAATGAGATAATTTTGTAATATGTTGCATACGATTTGAGAGGGTGAAGAGGGTGGATTGATAAAATGAAATCCCATCAAATTAGGAATTCTGATGGTTTCCAGAAATGGTGAGGTCTTCTTGTGCTGGTGATATGGCATATGTGTTGAAGTGCGCATGTGATGTGGCATGCAGTGGCATGCAGTGGCGTACTGACGTGGCATAATATTGAAGTTGTACTGTTGACATGGATAACTCTGTTTTAAATATAAATAAAATTAAATCCCCATGAAAATTAACCCTAGGTATGGCTCCAGTGCACAATCCTTAAGTGCACAACTCAAACTTCCTACCGCCCATTGTTAAAATTGGCTGTACAACTTGAAAGGTTATGCATAGGAGATAAAATTCCTATATTCTGGTGCGGTCCAGACAACGAATTTTTAAAACCCAATTAAGGACTATTTAACTCAAGGGGAAAGAGTTTTCAAAATCTCCGTCGATGAATTCGTCGGGACCGCACCAGAACATGAGATTTTTGTTCTCATACGCATGAATTTTCTAATGGTGCAACTAATTTTAACGAAGAATGATGTCAAATATAAATTATGTACGAGTTATGTATTTAAGAGATGTGCATGATGGGTTGATTCAGCTAAACCTAATAAAAAGTATAATAATGATAGGTGTATATAATTATATACAACTAATAAAATATGTACATGTATTATTTGTAATTGGGATCATTATATTTTATTGATAAATCATTCAAAATGTAAACATTCTACTGGTTTTACATTCTATCACCCATCATTCCCCTAAAAAGTACAAAAATGATACACACCAAAAATATTTGTGTTGTCGAGTCCATTATTTTGTGTATAACTTCTCTAAAAGTATGGGCCGACCGTGCAATAAAGCTAAATCTCCACAGCCCAATAAAAAATTGCCAGATGGCCATGAGCCCCTTGACAGATTGCCATTCACGGCTCAAAAGCAAAAGAACAGAAGAAAAAACGTGTGACCGCCCCTCCATCACGGCAGCGCTTCTCTACCGTGATTGCGACTTCTTCATTGTTGATTGTGAGTTGTGCCACCCTATTTCTGTGATTGGTCCAGCTGCCTGACCTCCTAGTCTCCTCACATTACTGGGCAGTAACTCTGGCTGTTTTTTCCTAAATTGTCGCCGCTGTTTCTTTGTTTTCGAGTTGTTTTGGGATTCTTATTGTCGTACACAAATAAACTAGTTTTCCAAATTAAGATATTTTTCTGCGGGTGAAAAGAAGCAAGCTATCTCCATATATAAATCCTTATCATATTACCTGGCAGTAGAAGAAGGAGAGGAGAAAAAGGTGTTTGTGGGTGAGGGAGTCAATTGAGAGAGGTCAGAGGAGATCTGTTTCGTTTTGGAATCATAGCGATCCGCCGGTCGAAGCAATGGGTCTCTGGGAAGCTTTTCTCAATTGGCTTAGAAGGTTTGCGTCTTTCATCCTTCTCATTGTGCTTCCAGGGACTAGGTACTGGAACAGTATCGTATGGATTTTGACTTAATTTGTGGGTTTTCCCTGGGGATGTGGTTGGTGGTCAGTTTTTCTCCTTCAAATTTTGTAATTTGGTAGTAAAGTTGTGTCCTTTGTGTAGGCCCTTTTGAGGATTTGGTTTTATTGTGAGGAAAGTTCATGCCTTGAACAAGTTGGATTTGTCCCCATTGGCTATCCTTGAATCGTGACTTAATTTAAGTTGAATATTTGTTCGCATAAGCAAAATATGACCTGAAGATGAATGCTATGGCTAACTTATAAATTTGTCTTAAAAGTTATGGTAGAGCTGAGGATTTGTGTTGAATCTTTTCTTACATTCATTGTGTATTCTAAGTGCTTTATATAAGTCAATAACTTTGAAATTTGGAATACTTAGATAAAGGTTGAAGTTTTGGGCTCATGTCGTGGTATTGGTGCTCCCAAAAGGATTTCTAGTATGTATTTATCCTAAAATGAAAGAAAGTTATGATAGTTTACCCTGTCATGCAATCATATTCGTGATTGATACACCATCATGCTCTTTTGTTTTTAGTACATCTGCTCTCACGCTCAGTGGCTGCACCCCCTAATTTTTTTTCCTTGGACATGCACTCTCCCGCACCCCTGATTTAGACCCCAGATAAACCCAGGATCTGCACCCTATGTGAAACGCACCCCCTAGTCAGACCTCGAGGATCCGCCACTGCTCACGCTACATGTTCTTAAAATGATGTTTGTCTGATAGGTGTGACAAAAAATTATCTGTTCTTGGAAGCTGCATAAAAGGAGTAATATTTCACCATTGTTTGTTTCAACTTTCAAGTGCCGTTGTGATACGTTTTAAATGGGAAGCAACAGAACTCGGTCCCTTTGGGCCATCTCTGATCTTAATTCCATGATACTTCAGTACTTGTGGCCTTGTTTTGTAATGTAATTAATTTATATTTATATCTATATAATCATGTGCATAGATCACTTCAAGCTGAGTTTTCAAAATTCTCTCGTAAAGATGCATCTGGGCCTAGGTTACGCTGTGTTATAACCATTTCCTACAGCTCCCTGAATATCTATAGGCAAATTAGAGTATAGTATTCAATTTATGAAATTATCCAACGAGGATTTCCTGCTGACTGTCTACAGCTATAAGATCATCTTGAATTATCCACTTCTGAATCTCAACTGGATGAGATGTGGAATCAGATTCTTTTAGTTAATCTATGTCTTTGCCTTGAACGTGAAAATGTTTTAAAATTCAATTGGTTTCACATATTAATTTTGCTTGCAGCCTTTTCTTCAAACAAGAAATGGAACTGTCTCTGATAGGCCTTCAAAATGCAGGGAAAACCTCCCTTGTAAATGTTATAGCTGTAAGTATATATATTTATATCGTCATTCTTGCAGGTTGTACTACATATGCGATATTTGTAATCGTTTCGCGTTTTTATACTACTTTTCACTCATGGTTTTCCACTTTTGTAGACTGGTGGATATAGTGAAGATATGATCCCCACGGTAAATCTTCTTCATTTTTTCGTATTGTTGTTTGATGTTGTTTGTTTTCTTCTCTCTTAACCGTGGCCCTTCATTATACTTACATAGGCACTAAGGCCATGTTTAGTAGACAGAATATAGTTGGATTTTGAAAAATATACGTTCAACATGGCGTTCAACAAAATATTTGCGAACACTACAATTTCAATTACGCAAACTACCAAAAAATATGATATAATTATACCCCTAAAATCTTATATAATACTGCGTACTAAACTCTGGATATCTTTTCTCATCCCACTATATCTCCCTCATCCCTGCTACTAAACCTACCCTAAGTATTTTTCAGGTAGGATTTAATATGCGGAAGGTCACTAAAGGTAATGTTACAATTAAATTATGGGATCTTGGAGGTCAACCCAGGTTTAGGAGTATGTGGGAGCGGTACTGCCGTGCAGTTTCTGCCATCGTGTATGTCCTATTCTCTTTTCATCGTGTGGGGGCAGGGTATATGTTTAATTTACCTACTAAGCTCTAACACTCCCTTTCTTAAGCGAGTGCCTAGGCAGCCTAGGCGATTGGCGGGCCATTACCGCCCAGCGCTTTCTCGAACACTCTTTCTTTCCGAGATACAATGTGAACAACAGTTCTCCTCTGTACGCGTTATGCTGCAGGTATGTTGTTGACGCTGCTGATGACGACAACATCTCCATCTCCAAAAGTGAACTCCACGACCTGTTGAGCAAGCCATCATTAAGCGGCATCCCTCTGCTGGTATTAGGTAACAAGATCGACAAACCTCAGGCCCTATCAATGCAGGCATTGATGGTTCAAATGTACGTTCGACATGGCGTTTGCTGTATGCGCTTTAAAAGTCTGTTTCTCGCATTCTTGGCACCTGGTAATGAAAGACAGCCCACATTTTTTTTGCTGCAGGGATTTGAAGGCTATAGTAGACAGGGAGGTTTGCTGCTACATGATCTCGTGCAAGAACTCCACCAACATCGACCATGTCATCGATTGGCTCGTCAAGCATTCGAAATCAAAGAGCTGAATAGAAGGAATGTCTTCTGGTTTATCGTGTTGCAGAGTGTTAGAGACATGGTTTTCCAGTTTGTTGTATTGGATGACCAGATTCGCGCAGTCTTCTGTGTGGATTTCTTGGCCTGTGCGCTTTCCTTCAAACTTATCTTGTATCATATCTAGCCAGCATTTAGCATTTAGCAGTTAGCACCACACTGTGCTTCAATTTTTGTAATATTGTTGAGACTTTGTGTGTGAATTTGTTGGCTTGTGGGTTTTAACTACTAAAATTCATAGTTCCAGAAAGAGCTGACCCTCAAGGATCTTTCGGCGTCTAAACGGCTTAGGTGTCGCGATTTGACGGCCATATAAGCAAAAGGTAACCACCTAGCAGCTAACCATCCCTTAGATGACCTAATCACCACTGGTCTAGTACTTAGACCCTGTTTGTAAGTTCTATTGAAAAGCAGTTTTTGGCTTTTTGAGGAGAGCTTTTAAAAAAAGGTGTTTTTATAAGGAAGTTATAAAATGTTTGCAGTGGGAGCTTTACTGTAACAAAAGTTATAAAAATAGTTTGGCAAAATGGATATAATACGGAGAATTTTTTTGGGTATTTTGATATTATCGATTTGTATATAGACAAAATTAGCTTAAATGTGAATTTTTAAATATTTACAAAATTGATTCCGCCTTAAGCCTCTCATAAGCTACTCCAAGGTAGCTTTTGGCTTTTAGGCTGTTGGGAGCTTTTCCACCGCCAAAACCCAAAATCGCAAACAGTGTAAAAGGAGTTTCTGCGATTGAAAAGTCAAAAACTGCTTTTGAGAAGAACTTACAAACATGACCTTATCCTATAAAAAAGTAGCTTATTGGAGAATTTTTGGAGTGTTTGTAAAATTGTTGAAAAATGGATGCTGATAGGCTCTGTTCGAGAAGGTGTCACCTAGGTCGTTTAACCGTCGTTTTGGTATTAGGATGTTGGCCTCTGTTGTGCACGAATTTTTGCTTGGTCGCCCAAATCCAATTAGGACATTCTTAAGATTAATGCTACATGTACCCTTATTTTTGATCCTATTCATAAACCTTATGATGTGGCAAGCATCACAATCACACCACATCATAAAATTTATGAATAAGGTAAGAATACAAGTAGCATAATTCATTCTTACACACTACTATACCTCCATTATGGGGGACGTAATTAACTGGTTAATAAAACTTTTCAATTATCAGTAAGAAAATCGGCTTCAATCCCTCAAGTCTCCACTCGGGCAAGGCATCTACATGGAAGCTTCTTCTTCAGCAGGGCCGTTGAGCCTCGCTGCTCCCCCACCCTTCCCGAACCTCGAAAAAATCAAGGAAAGGCTTTTGAAGAAACATGGGTTCCAACCAACGCCCAGAATTCTACACAATCTCCGCAAGAAGGAGATACAAAAGTTCAACCGCCGCGAAGCCAAAGAGAGGGGCAAGTTGCCGCCACCGCTTTCCGATGCCCAGAAACAAGCCATTGCTGAAGAATCAAATTTTCAGTTGATTAAGGATGAATACAAGAAATTCAAAAAATCCCTCGGAAACGAGGGAGGCGGCAAACTCGTGGGCAAGCCTTGGGAGGGATTGGAGAGGCTTCGATTGAGAGAGCTTGCGAGTGAAAGTGCGGAGCATGACAGGGAGAGGCTGAAACCCGAGCATCTGATGGAGCTGAGTGAAATAATTGAGTGTGAGAGGGAAAAGTTCGGTTGGCTTTTGGAGAATGATGTTGAGATTGAGGAAGGATGGTTTGAGAATGATGAGAGGCAATGGGCTCCGAAGAAGAGGAGTGAAACTGAAGCAATTAAGCTACTTGTAGATAGGTTCGTGAGGCTTTTGGTTAAGAGAATTTATGATTCTTCCTGTTTGTTGTCTTGTTTCAACCACTGTATTACTGTTGTTTACGTGCATGGTTTTTTTTCTTCTTGATTTTAGATTGTGCGCAACTGAACTGAATGAGAAAGATTGGAAATTTACGCGGATAATGAGGTACTCTGGTTTGCAGTTTACAGAGCGGCAAATGTTGAAGATTCTTGAAGGCCTTGGGGATAAAGGGCAATGGAAAAGCGCAGTATCTGTTGTCCATTGGTTGTACAAGTCGAAAGAGCATCAACTTTTCAAAAGCCGGTATGTTCCATGAGAAATTTTCTTCATCCCCGACCCTAGCTGTCCATTGTTGATCAAAAACTAAGTGATTCATGACTGTCAGATCAACAAATGGATGGTTAGGATTAGAATTCGGGATATAAGAGCACTTATCGGAATATAACATCCGGGATTAGAAAATTTTCGTACATTCCATATTGTTCATCTAATTCTGCAACAACAAACACATGCCTTACATAATTTACTTCATGGTACATGTAGGTTTGTATATACAAAACTGTTGACAGTGCTTGGGAGAGCCAGGAAACCTCATGAAGCTCTTCAAGTCTTTAATCTTATGCGTGTAACCGTGATCTCATATTTAGTTTATTTTCGTTTATGCTTATTTAGTTGATTTACGTTTATTTTGAGTTATGTTGTAGGCAGATGCAGATATATATCCTGATATGGCAGCCTATCACAGTTTAGCTGTTACATTAGGGCAAGCCGGTTTAGTCAGAAAACTCATAGATGTAGTTGAATCGATGAAGGAAAGGCCGAAAAAGATTAAGAACATGAGGCGCAAGAATTGGAAACCTGAACTTCAACCGGACATCGTTGTTTTTAATGCTGTATGTGAACTTTGAATTTTCTTCCAAGATATTTTCATATTATTACAATTTACACATTGGGTTATAAGGTTGCTAATTCAGATTATTTGTTAGGTTCTTAATGCATGTGTACCTACTTGCCAATGGAAAGGTGTTTCGTGGGTCTTCCAACAGCTCAGAAAGAGCGGTCTTAGACCTAACGGCGCCAGCTATGGTCTGGCAATGGAGGTACATTATTGAAACCAGTTATGCACGAGTATATTTCTATTTGAGTCTTATAGTTGTTATTTTTCTGAAAGGTGATGCTCAAATCTGGAAAATATGATCATGTACATGCGTTCTTCGACAAAATGAAAAAAAGTGGGGAAGCTATAAAAGCACTGACTTATAAAGGTAGAATTGCTTTCCCTCTCCCCATCACTTTCATGTTTCTCTCGTTGCTCAACCATCTGCGGGTTATATTCTAGTCCTCGTTAGAGCTCTCTGGGATGAAGGTAAAGTAGATGAAGCTGTTCAAGCTATCCGGGATATGGAAAGAAGGGGTGTAATTGGGACTGCAAGCGTATACTACGAACTTGCTCGCTGCCTCTGCTTCTATGGCAGGTGGCATGATGCTGTTCTTGAGGTTGGTTTTTGTAAAAAGTATTGTCCTTTTCCCTGCAATTGCAACGTAGTGCTAGTCATAGTATACTGAACTAATTGTTGAAAAAACTTCAGGTACCGAATGTTAGATACCGATTAAATAAGTTATATGTCGAATCCTAATTATGACCGTCGGATCTAATTGTTGAATCAAAATCTCGACTGTAATGATTAAAATTCAATACATAACTCAAACGTTCGGCACTGTAAGCTTACTCACTAATTGTTATACTAGATGTGTTGAAACTTTTCTTCTGTTCATCAGATCGAGATGCTACAAAACCTTCGTGCAACTAAACCCTTGACAGCGACCTTCACTGGCATGATAATGTCTTCCTTGGACGGCGGCCATGTTCGTGATTGTATTTCTCTATTCGAGCACAGCAGAACCCTTGTGGCTCCTGATATCGGCCTGATGAATGCCATGCTGAAAGTCTATGGTCGGAACGATATGTTTCTCAAAGCTAAAGAGATATTCGAAATGACCATGAGAGGTGATTCAGGTCCAGATCATGATTCTTTCCCGAGAGCTGATGCCTACACTTTTAGTACCATGCTTGAGGCATCGGCCAGTGCTCTCCAGTGGGAGTATTTTGAGTACGTGTACAAGGAGATGACCCTATCAGGCCATCGAGTTGATCCGAGAAAACACTCTGATCTATTAGTGCAAGCATCTAAAACAGGGAAGGTAAATTGAGCCTCCTTTTGTTTCCTTTCATGAAACGCACCTGCGCACACGAGGCCCGAGCCCAGAGAGAGGCGGGTTGGTTTTCTAATAAGTTCAAGTCCACAGATTCGTTCTTCCATTGAAAGTCCATCACTCCAAATTGAGCTTTCCTTCTTTTCTGGTGCAGTGGCATTTGTTAGAACATGCATTTGAGGAAATGTTGGAGGCGGGTGATGTACCTACTGTCTCAGTTTTCACTGAAATGGCATTGCTGGCCATTATCCGGCACGATTATGATAGAGCTATAAGTATCATCAACACAATGGCTTATGCTCCTTTCCAACTCAGCTTACAGGACTGGGTTATCTTCTTCGAGAGTAATTGGAGCAGGATTCAAACGACATGTCTGGACGAACTGCGCGAGAAACTGGTCGATCAAGATTTGGTAAAAGAAGCCACGGTCTTGAATTTCTCCAGAGCGTTGGATATCATCCTTGAATCATCAAGGCCTTCTGCCTCTCCAACAATGGCGAAAATTCGTAACACGAACAAGCACATTGTTGCGGCAAACGCCACTGATGCTTGTGTAGATTGGAAGCTCAGCACACTCGAAGTTAGTTCGATCAACATAGGGCGAGATTCTGCACAATGTACTGAACCTTTGGACTGTGATTTGGTAACCACGACTTCAACAGAGTTTGAAAGCGTTGATTACGAACCTATACACTCCGATAGTGAGATCGATTTCGAGCTCGTTGTTCCGACCGGTGATGTGGAGGATTGTGATGATGAATATGGTACTCCATCAGCTTATAAAATTCTGGAAATATGGAAGAATATGTGAATGGCCTTTTGTTGGTGATAGAAGAGCATTTTGGTTGGGACCTCTGAATTCAAAAAAAAAAAAATTATAGCACTTACAAGTACAGAATTTTTTTTATTGGTTTTGGATAACAAACTAATAATTTATCAATATTTTCTGAATTCTCGTATCGAAATTTTACTCGAACCAGTTATAGAATTCAGTTTCGACGTCTTCATAGACAAAACAAATTAAACCTTATAAATATAGAAAATGTTAATTGTACTCTTTAATTTGGCCATATTAATCGAATGATTTGGCAAAAATCACAAGCACACTTTTAATTGTTTATATTATATCTAATGTGTGCTTGTGATTGGTGGCACATGTGCGTGTGTTTAGTAAGTGTGTTAAATAATGAGGTACATATAGTATTACCCTATAAACAGAACCGATCCTATGGTCAGTTTTACGGTAGTCAGTTTTCCCTTGCGTGAACAATTTTTTCAATTAACCATCCGTTTTCGAAATTGATCGCACCATTGGAATGTTTATACATTAATCCCCTTGGGTTAAGTAGTCCTAAATAGGGTTTTAGAGATTTCCGGGGATGAAGTCGCCGGAAATCGGACCAAAGCATGGGGCTTTTCATCTACAATGTATAAGCTTTCCAATGGTGCGACCAATTTCGAAAATAGATGATGATACGAAAAAATTGTACACGAATGGGGAAAACTGACCACAGTAAAACTGTCCATAAGAACTGGACTCTTTATAGTATACTTTTGTGGGGATGTTTGGGTACTCTTGATGGTACATATATACCAGTAGCAGTACCCCATTTGAAGGTGCCACCCTATGGAACTCGCAAAAGGCAATTAGGAACTAATGTATTGAGCGTATGCGATAGACAATGAAGGTTTATATACGTTCTAACGGGCTGTGAATGATCAGTTGCATATAGTTGTGTCTTTTGGGATTTTATTCGACGATCTCATAGCCTTAGGGTCCCCCAAGGTACGGTTTGAAGTATCTCAAATCTAATTTTAATCGACCAATGAACCTTATTGTAGCTTTACAATTTATGCAGTTACATACTATTTGGGCTACAACGTGCACATGAATGCTGAGGGTTTTTTCGTGCCCTATCGTGGAACTCGTTATCATCACAAGGAATGGGTAACGGAAATAGGCGTCCACAAAATGCTAAGGAGTTGTTCAAGCTCAAACATGCTAGGGCAAGGAATGTCATCGAGCGAACATTTGGTATGTGCAAGAAGCAATTTTTAGTTATATGTGATGGCATGTATCATCTTATCCGGATGCAGAACTAAATCATCCTTGCATATGCGATTGTTCATAATTTCCTGAAGGATGTAATGTAGAATGACCCTCCAGCAAACTTGGATGATAGTGACCTTCCACCAGGCATCGAAGAGCATAGTGAAGTGCCCGTGAGGAGTACTTCGATGGTATTAAATCTACTCCTTGGTGGACACTGAAGAGCACAATGAAAATATGTGCTGAAATATTTTGAAGTTATTCTGCATCCCAACAAGCATTATATTTGGCAGTTTAGTTACACAACAGTGAGTTAGTTTGTGTAATGATTATTTAGTTTGTGTCGTATTATAATTTGTGTGTACGTGGTGAGATGTGTGAACTTCGTTCTTTAATAATCCGTGTATGTACTTGAGAATTGAGTTTGTGGACTCGGGTCGATATTTTAGGTCCTCAAAATCGTATTTGATGTTCTGCATATTTTGTGCTAATGTTGGGAATTTCTGAAGCTGAAATTGTGTTTTGTACCATACCAAACATGAGATTGGATATCAATCCTAAGTGGATCAACTCGAAAATACAAAGACATTATGTGGTACCAAACGGATTGTGGTGAATTAATACACCTAATTACTATTCACTATATTTATTAATTCACACAACTATACCAAACGGACCCCAAAAAGTTCAGATTCCATAACTTGTTTTGATAGGTAAGGAGATTTTATTGGTCAAGTGTATATGTACACATTTACACGAACCACATAGCCCAATTTGTGTATGTATACAATACATGAGTTCTCTAGTTCATTCCCTAAGCCCATATTCAAGGCCTATTTGGCCATGAACTATCAAAGTTAGCTAAAGTCGCGTCTGTAATTCTTGAAACGCTTTCATGTAATCTGGAGACTCCTGCTGAAATATGGACATGTTCCTCATCCGTCAGATCGCCCAAATTGCATACTGCCACACTATAAGCCACACTTTCCAGAACTGGGGCAAGTAATTCAACTCTTGGTGTTGTGTGACAAGGAGAAGTAGATCATTTGGTAAGATCATAAATAATTTCAGCTATAGGAAGCATTTCACCCACAATTGTCTAGATATCGCACACTGGAGAAATATATGAGTGGCCTATTCATGCTCTTCTTGGCAGAGGGGGCAGGCTATGTTCGCCGGAGCTACGCCCTTCCTGATCATATTATCCGTCATTGGGATACGGTTTTGGAGTGCCCTCCAATAGAAAGCTCCAATTTTCTGAGGTACGAATTTGTTCCACATTTTTTTCCAGAATTGTAGTATCCTCGTTCAATTCCCATTCAATTGACATAATGCAGTTGTAGATTTACGCAGTAGAGTATCCTTGAGAGTTCCATTGCCACTCATCAGCTTGATTTGTTTACTGTGGTGCTTGATTCAATCGGGTTAGGACCTGGTTCAGCTGCTCCAGTTCAACCCCAGTAGAATGGTGAATCCAGGTCCAGGTCCATCTACAAGTCATCTAGGTAAGGTCATAAAACCCTTTTTCTGTTAGAGTTAAGTATTTATCCACTGCATTTGAGTATAGCTCAGGGTATTGTTCTGCTTAGCTTTTCCCATTGAGCCATGAATCTAAAAAAAAATGAGTCAATTCTTTCATTCCCTATTTTTCTCTGCAATCTCTACCAGAACCATTATGCATTTAGGACATATTTAGATATGTTTTGCCACCATATTGACCAATTTCTACTTCTTTGAGTACTAGGGATAGTGATAGGACAATACAAGGAAATGACCACCTTTAGCCATATACTTCCAGTATCGGCCATCATTCTGAAACCACATTTGCCCATTAAGGCTAAGTTGAATTGCTTTAAGGATTTAAAGTCCAATCCACCCTTCCTCTTAGGGTAGCATAGCGTTCTCCACTTAACCTAAGAAATCTTCCAAGAACCATTAGAGGACTCACCCCATAAGAACTTGTTGAAGATACTATCTATCTTCTTAAGGACAGTAATAGGAGCTTTATAGATGATAATATAGTGGAATTGAGGTGAGGACAGATTTAATCCAGCCTTTCAATCTGCTTGATAGCACCTCTAGAATTGAATTCCAAGAGCTGACAAGTTTGGATTAGCTCCAACTTGTACTACCAAATATTTGAATGGAATAGATCAAGCTTTACAATGCAGAATATCTGTTTGTCTAGTTATGCTTTGTTCTGATAGATTGACAGCCATAAACTACTCTTAAAGAAGTTCACCTTAAGCCATGATATTAACTCAAATATTCGTAGTATTCTCTTTATGATCAGTGTATCAGCAAGAGAATCATTACTAAATATTATCGTGTCATTGACAAACTGCTGATGTGTAACCCGAACATCATTTGATCCAGCCTTGTATCCTTCCAAAATTCCCAAATCTGCAGCTCTAGTAATCAATTCATGCAGACCTTCAGCCGCTATTACAAAACGAAGAAGGGACAAGGAATCACCTTGTCTGAGTCCTCTATGCATTTTAAATTCACCATAAGAGCTCATGTTGACTAAAATTGACATATAAGCCGACTCTACACAGCCTTTAATACACATCATCCATTTTTCACAAAAACCTTTGGCTTCCATGATTTGCTAGAGGTAATTCCAATTCACACTGTTGAAGGCTTTCTGAAAATCAACTTTCAAAATCGTGCAACCTTTCTTTTTTGCTCTAGCCTCATTCAACACTTCGTTGGTTAGCAACACATTGTCCATGATGAATCAGTTATGGATGAATCCTGTCTGCTATCATGAGATTATCCGAGTTAGAACTCTACTGAGTCTCAAGGATAGGACCTCAAACAATAATTTGTAGATTGATCCCATATAGATATTGGCCTGAAGTCTGAAATAGAGCTTGGAGTAGACCATTTAGGAGCCAAAGCAACCATAGTAGAATTCAGACATTTGGTCATTTTCCCGCATTCCAAAAATCATTGATAAATTCAAGTATGTCAGGTTTAAAAATGGGCCAAAAGTGCTTTAAAAATTAATAACTAAAGCATCTGGTCACAGGTTTTTTCTACTGCCACACAGTTTCATAACTTCAAATATTTTCTGTTATGAAAACTGAGCTATAAGAGCCTCATTTTAGCATCAGAGACTTTGTCATTCAGCAACTAAGCTACTTTAGGCTTAGGTAGAGAGTCTTCCTCACAGTGGTGCTTGAAGCTTTTATGAAGAAAAGCTTTGACATCATTAACTTCAGTAGTCCAAGCTTCTTCAATAAGAATGCCTTTAATAGAATTTTAAGAACGGTTTTTCTCGATACATGCATGAATATAACCTGCAGTACCAGTAGCTTCAGTATGCATCCAGGCCTCCTTTAGGTAGGCTTCTAAACCTTTGTGTTGAAACCATGTGTCCAATACCTTAAAAGATTTTGGACCTCAATCTTGTAGCTCCTTTATCAGAATAAGAGGGCAATGGTCAGATGATTTGCGATCAATGGCCATTTGAGTTAACTGCGGGCATAGAGTTAACCTTAGATCAGACATCAAGTTACAGTCTATTATACTTGCACACTGACCCCCCGGGTGATAGTAAGTCAATGTTTTAGAGTGCAGGGGAATATCCAACAGACCAGTATCTTTTAGAAATTGGTTGAATTCAACCATATCATATAAAATAGGTTGAGACAGGCCTTGCCTCTCAGAAGTAGTTCTCACTGCATTAAAATATCCACATACGACCCACATAGCTTCAAGATCTAACTGTATTCTGCCAAGAATAGCTTGTCATAACTGCCTTTTCCCTTCTAAGGTGCAAGGGGAATAAACAGATAATATCTTTATAGGGTGAGATTTTCCTGATGTTAACCATTTACCTGAGGTTTCTAGAAGGTTTCTTGATTTCCATGAGCTAGAGATTATGAAGCTATCTGTTCTCCAAGTACATAGTAGTCCCCCAGAAGGTTGATATTCGAAGCCAATCACTTTCCTCCAGATTTTCTCACATGCTTTTTGTTGGAACACGGTTTGCTTTGTTTCTTGTAACAGACAAATTGTATGTTAAATTTCCGAACTGCATCTCTTATTTCCCTTTTTTCATGGCCACCTCCGAGGCCTGTGATATTATGATTTAGGATCTTCATAGAAATGTTGCTTGCACCTATCAGTACGGAGAATCAGAATCACTCCTTATTCTGCATATATCGGTTCTCCATTTCAACCAGTTTATCCAAATCTTCATCTCTAGCATCGATACCCAGGATAGTTGCAAGTTGTAGAGTAGACCTGGCGTCATTGAGCATGAGCTCATGTCTTTTAGGTATTACATCTGTCGTGGCCTGTGGGACAGATATCGGCCTTTGTTATCTAGCTAGTCTTGCTCTTTCTTCTTTTCTAATTTCCATATGTTTTCTTCTGCAGTCCCGCGACTCTACTAACCTCATTAGTTTGGATAGCGAGCCTAACCCAATATATACTGACTTGTGGGCTATAGGTTTAATGGGTTTCTCACAGCTGCGACTCATTCTAGAGTTCATTCTGCATCCCTTAGCTGTTAATGGTCTAGTTGGCATAGAGTAATTGGGCATTAACACACTTTCACCATCACTTCCTTGGGAAGGGGAATTCATCATCGGGAAATATAAACCTACTTCTAAATTATCGGATTTCTATTCCACGAATTGCACAGGGACCGAAATAACAAATTCAAATCCAATGCTGACCCTTCACCTTTCACTGGCTCTTCAGACAAGGAGAATACTGATGATCTTGCCGGCGTTGAAGCTTTTCTGGTGAGTAGGTTATTCTTAATAGGCATTATCTGAGTCTCCAATACATCATCCTCATCACATTCCTCCACCAATTCAATATCATACGATCTCGAATCGACTGATATGGATTTGATTCCATTCAACTTTCTTCTGCTCGCAGTGTGTATCAGCATTCTACACCAGAGCAGGTTTCTATGATGTAGAGTCACATCTTCTATTTTCTGGACTGAGCCGAAATGAGCTCCTATCCATTTGAGACTTCGATCGTTCCAACATACAAATGGAACTCCCTTTATACGCAGCCACACTTTCCTTGTCTGGAGTTCCACATTCGGTTCCCATTTCTGTGCTTGAGAGAACATGTTCTGACTCTGTGTTGCCAACTCCAATAATCTTAGTTCCTGATCTTTGTTCAAGCCCCAAATAAGGGCTTTATCCCTAGCTATCAGGTTCAAATTGAATCCAGAGAAGCCACATAGCTTCATTCTATGCTCAATTTCAATAGTGCCCCAATCCTTCAGATCTACTACTATCGCGTTTTCCAGCCATGCCTTATTAACATGGCTTGTATGATGCTTATTTCTAGCCTCCATCGCCGCCTTAGGAACAACCAATCCTGATTGGTTTACAATATTAGCATAGGAGACTATTGTACGTAGGCTATGTATTACAACAACCCCTTTATCCCCTTGCGGCTCTTTTTTGAACTACATCTTTTTGCATTTCTGGCTGAGCACTGGTTGTTATTTGAAACCTGGATACATTCACCTAGAGTTTATATCCTGCTGAGATCATTTCATTTATTTACTTCGCCAATAACTCAGGATTGATATTTCGCTCATAGCATGCAAAGTCGAATCTTTTTCGGTTTGGACCAAGTTGATTAGAGATGAAAACATCAAACACTCTGGCATATTCCTTGAATATGTCAAACATCCTCTGTGCATCCGAACTAGGTGGGAAATTGTTAAAGTATAGAGAGGACAGGTTGACTCTCATCTCGTTTATTTGGATGAAATGTGCACCTCCTTGAGTCTTTGATGTCCACACTTGGTTTCTTCTTGCTGATCCAAGAGTACAGGACGCTCATGAACGCTCCTCTTCCTTGTCACCACTGTCCATGGACCATGATTGTTCTTCTTCTTAGCGGCCGTTGCCTGAGGTTTGTCTGACTTCTGGTTGAGTGGTGTTGGCTTCCATGACCTCCTTCAAACTCTGGTTCTCCTCTCCTCCAGACGCCATTAATTTTTGTGAGTATTGTTGATTTGTTGCTCCCTTTCTATGATGAACTCCAGGTGAAGAAGGCATTAGCTGCAAGGCTCGTATCCCCTTCAGATTCCATAACTACACGAGGAGGCTTTTAGAGAATAAAATAGAGATTATGTAAATAAGGTAAAGATGTAGTCAAATCTTTACCTTATCTAATCCCACAATCTCGGGATTTAGTTATGGGAAGATTGAGGGGATTGTAATCTATATAAACTGTGTAATGCAAAAGAGAAAAAACGTAAGGAAGAAAAGGGATCAACCAGATCCAACTGTAGAATAGAGAATTCACCCCGAACCACGTAAAACTCTTGTGTCTTCTTCATCAATACATCATTAACACATGGTATCGGAGCAGGACTAAATCCTGTGTCTCTCTCATCATTTACTAGAAAGCAGGTTCAATGCAAGGCCAAAATGTCCGACAGCGACAATATGGAGAAGGAAACGAAATCATCTAAAGAAGTATCTATCTCAATAGATCAAAGAATACAGATATACAGAAGTATCTATCTCAATAGTGTGGTCATCCCTCAAACAGATATACAGGAGTATCTATCTCAACAGATCAAAGAATACATGAAATCTCAGACAGGAACGAAATCATCTAAAGAAGATGAAGATTCATCTGTCATCATTGATATGAAACTAAATCACCACAATTGGCGATAATCAGCAAGGATCACCTGGAGTACATCACCGGCGATGCCAAGGAACCACCAAACGATGACCCAGGTTATAAGGAATGGAGGAAGCAAGACACGCAGGTATTCTAGTGGATTACCAAATCAATCGATAAAAGACTTGTCAATCAGTTTATCTACTATCCAAACTCTTTCGATCTATGGAAGATTTTGGCACGCACATTCAATTCCGGGAAGATAACCTACAGATATTTGACCTAGTAACAAAGGCCGATAGAATCATCTAGGGATCACTGCAATTACACTAATACTATTCTTCATGCAACTCCCTGTGGACAGAGATTAATAGGCGTCGACCAAATCCAATGCTTTGTATCACCAATATCGACACATACAACGGGATCCAGTCAGAACACCATTTGTTCAAGTTCCTGGCTGGGTTAACTCCAGCCTATGAAGCAGTCATTCGAGACATTCTCAAAGAGATGCCTTTGCCTTCAGTAGACGTCGCAAACATGACGGTCCGACGGGAGGCTACACGGAGTCAAATATGGAAATGTGTTGGTGTAGCCGCCAGCGGGTCGAACACTCCATCATTGGGCAATATCGGGACAAGATTGCCAATTTATGGCCTAGTGGCAACAAACGGGAGTCGTCAGCCACAGACCATCGAAAATGTGACTCAGGCACTAGAACGTCAATCAGAGACCACAAATCAGGTTAGCGGTTCATCATATTGATGTCCTTTCCGTGATTATTGCCAGAATCTCGGCCACTGGAAGAAGGATTGCTACAAACTACATGGAAATCCATAGACTCATCGAAGAGGTGGAAGAGGCAAATGATTTGGATACAGATGGAGGGGTGGCCGTGCAGCCATCACTAATGGCGGCCACTGCCCACCGGAAAATGATATGGCTGGTGAAACTGCAGCTACAAATCTGAACCACAGCAGAATCACCCAACATCGCGAAGACGGAGGGATCCGCATAGAATAGATCGAAACCCAACTGAATGAACCGACACAAAAGGCCCGAGAACCCGCAGGCATAAATAGAGAGATGTGTTTAGTAGCAAAAAGATGAAAATGCCCTCAGATGTTTTCTTCTGCTAAGTATTTTGCGCAGGGGTGTTTTGGTAAAGAGGAGGATCAGGTGGAAATTGGGCAAAAATCAGCAATTGGGCTGGAAATCGGTGGGACTGTTTCTAACTCAATTAATTCCATTTTTCCTGCAGCCCAGTTAACAAAAAATCAGGCCCATTTCGATTTTGGATGGTTTTTTAGCCCAAAGAAAAATTTGGAATGAATTTTTGATTGTGGTGCGACTGACACCATTACTTATGAATTATCTGATATTGTTGAAGTGCCTAAAACTCAGAAGAAGGTAGTCCAAACAACGAGTGGTACATTTGCTCCGGCTAAAAGTGTCAGGGTCATTGAAATTTCTCCTTCCATAAAGTTATCAAAATGTCTCTACGTTCCATCTCTCTTCTATAAGCTGCTCTCAATTAATCATATTTCGAAGGAACTAAATTGTGTTGTTATGATGTATCCTAATTTTTGTATCTTGCAGGACATCTATACGAAGAAAATAATTGGGCGTGACACTTAGCGAGACTACTTGTACTATGTTGATGAAGTGGCTTCCGAAGGACGCACACTTCTCAATCGTGGATCACCCGACCCTCAAAGTTGGCTGTGGCATCGTCGTTTAGGTCACACATCGCAGTCCTACCTCCATCATTTATTTCCTCACATTTCGAATCATCCTTTCAATTGTGAAACGTGCATTCTGGCTAAAAGTCATAGACAACCGTTTTCATCAAAACATATTCGTATTCAGAAAATATTTTCATTAATTCATTCTGATGTGTGGGGGCTTGCACCCATTATTGGGGGCAAGGATTACGATATTTCGTATTATTTATTGATGATTGCACTCGTATGACTAGGGTTTATATGTTGAAACACAAGTCTGGGGTCTTTGAAAAATTTGTCCAATTTTATCGCATGATTTTTACTCAGTTTGACACCAAAATACAAATACTTCGTTCTAACAATGAGGGTGAATTTGTCAATCACCAAATGAAAGTCTTTTGTACTGAAAATGGGTTGTTGCGTCAAACCTCGTGTTCATATTCCCCTCGGTAAAATGGTATTGCTGAGAGGAAAAATCATTTTCTCCTTAAGATTACTCGTGCTTTATTGTTTAAGTCACATGTGTCATCCACTTTTTGGCCTGAAGCTGTAGCTACTTCAGTGTACTTAGCAAGGAGATTGCCCACTGAAATACTCAATTTTTGAACCCCTATCCAGACATTATCTGATTCTACTCAAGTCTCTCCCGTATTTGTCTTTAACCCCAAGGGTGTTTAGGTGTTCTGTCTACGTACATGTCCCTAAAGTTAATCGTTCAAAATTTGATGCATGTGCTGAGAAGTGTGTATTTGTGGGGTATGGGAGATTACAGAAGGGGTACCGGTGTTATAATCCCTAGACTTGTCGAGTATTACCACTATGGATTGCAACTTTATTGAGACCGAGTACTATTACCAATCATGAGATCAAGGAGAGAAAATAGGCGACTCTCTTGATTGGCACGCCCCCACTCTAGCTTCCAATCTAGCTACAATGCCACGATCAACCCATACGCCTCACGCGTCTAGCCCAAATTTGTGTCACGTTACTCCGACGCATGCGTCTCAGGTGCCTCACGCACAAGCTACATCGACTCCACCTCCTATGGTTCATGAGACGGGGAGATAGTCTTCCGAAGCACACGACATCAATATAGTACATTCGGATTGCGATGGGTCACCTCAGCTAGCTTCTTCATTGGATGTTCAGGTAAGTACAGTTCCCTCTGAGGCTCCCATTCTAGATTCTGTGACTGACTATGATGCAGGTGAGCCCATGACGTCATGGTACACTCTTCCTCCTCGCTCTACTAGGGAGTGAAACCGAAGTAGTATACGCCTGATCATGATTCTAGGTCTCAAAGGTATCCTGTGGCTGATCTGGTAAGAGGGAGTCTATCTGATACTGCTAAAGCTTTGGCTGCTGCTATTTATACTGATGAGGTACCCCGGAATGAAGTTGAGGCCATGAAGAGTCCTAAGTGGAAATGTGTGATGGAAGAAGAGATGAATGCTTTGAAGAAAAACAATACCTGGGAAGGATGTGAGCTACGTCCCGGGAAGAAACCAGTGGGGTGCAGATGGGTATATACAGTGAAGCGGAAGGCAGATGGTACAGTAGAAAGATACAAGGCGCGTCTGGTGGCAAAAGTCTATACACAGACTTATGGAATCGACTATTTTGAAACATTCACACTAGTTGCGAAGCTGGATACTATTTGGGTTCTATTTTCTATTGTCGTGAATTTGGACTGGCACTTACACCAATTTGATGTAAAGAATGCTTTTCTACATAGAGAATTGAACAAAGAAGTATATATGGCCCTCCTGGATTCTCTGATTTTAGATGTGGGGAAGTTTGCAAGTTGAAAAAGGCATTATACGGTTTGAAGCGATTCCCGAGAACTTGGTTTGGATGGTTTACCTTGGCCATGAATAAGTATGGATATGCTCAGAGTAACTCTGACCACACTCTGTTCTTGAAGAAACGAGCTCAAGGCATCACTTGTTTGATTATCTATGTAGATGATATGGTGATTATAGGAAATGACTCAGAGGAGATCGAAACACTTAGGGAAAACTTATTCAAGGAATTCGAGATAAAAGATTTAGGGATGTTGAAATATTTTTTGGGAATTGAGGTAGCGCGTTCGAAGTTGGGTATTTATATATCCCAATGGAAGTATATTCTTGACTTATTAGCAAAAACTGGGTTACTTGAGAGTAAACCCCTGGACACACCCATGGTGGTGAATCATGGTCTAAGAATGATTGAAGTAGAAGAAAGTGCAGGAAAGAGCAGATACCGATATTTGGTGGGGAAACTGATCTACCCGTCCCACACATGACCTGATATTGCTTATGCAGTTGGAGTGGTGAGCCAGTTCATGCATGACCCTCAGAGAGAACATATGGAGACGACACTCAGAATTCAAAGATATCTGAAAGGTTCCCCTGACACCGGAATATTGTACAAGAAGAATGGACATTTGAGAATTAAAGCATATACTGATGCCGATTGGGCCAGCAATCCAGTGGATCGAAGGTCAACTTCTGGATATTTCACATTTATTAGTGGAAACCTTGTCACTTGGCGTAGCAAGAAACAGAAAGTCGTTGCATTATCGAGTACTGAGGCAGAATTTTGAGGTGTAGCGCGAGGCCTGACAGAGATATTATTGTTGAAGCAACTGATCACTGAATTGGGTTTATGTTGAAGTGGATCGGCACTTCGTCAAAGAGAAGTTCAAAATTGGAGCTATCACACTACCGTTTGTGCGACCAAAGGACCGATTGGCTAATATTTTGACCAAGGCGGTCAATGGTCGTATGTTTCATGATGTTTTGAGCAAGTTAGGCATTGGTCACCCCACGTCTAACTTGAGGGAAAGTGTTAGAGAATAAAATAGAGATTATGTAAATAAGATAAAGATGTAGTCAAATATCTACCTTATCTAATCCCACAATCTCGGGATTTAGTTATGGGAAGATTGAGGGGATTGTAATCTATATAAACCGTGTAATGCACAAGAGAAAAAACATAAGGAAGAAAAGGGATCAACCAGATCCAACAGTGGAGTAGGAAATTCTTCCGAACCACGTAAAACTATTGTGTCTTCTTCGTACAATTCTACAATACAGCATTAACACATAGGCAAAAACGAGTGGAGCAAATGAGGACGGTGGTTGGGACTTGGTATTTTGTTTACTAAGAAAGGAAGAACTAAATATATTTTTTTCCTTCTAAAAATGGATAAATAAAATTTATTATTTTAACCAAATGGTTTTTGTTGGGTAGTAGCTTTTGGTTTGGAATGATCGAGGTCACCGGTCCTTGTCCAAGATATGGAACCTGGGAAAATTTTCAAAAAGAATGAAGGTGAAAATGAAAAAATAAAAGAGAAAATTAAATTTTTTTTATTTTTTATTTTTTTATTTTTTAAATACATTGGGGAAAAGCAGTAAAATTACAGGAGAAAAACAACAACAGCCTTCAAGGTGGCTCAAAATCGAAAATTCTTGACTCATGATCCCTGGTGGTAACAGGAGCTGATGTTGAGAAACGATGTCCTGAAGAGTTCCCGGAGTCTGGTATGTTGTTCTGAGTGGTCAGGTTAGAGCCTGGAACCAACCGGCCTGCTAAATCGTCTGATATACTCCTGGGGATGAAAAGGGTGTTCAAATCTGGTAAACTAAGTGCAGTTTTAGCTACCAGATCTGCTGTGACATTTTCGATTCTCGGGATGAGTTGAAAGACTACATCCTGCTGGTCCCTGAGCTTACCATGAATCTGCCGGATCAGTGATTCGACGGTAGAGTTCCCAGATCTCCTTAGTAGCAGGTCCAAAGCATTGCTACAATCTGTCATCAACTTCACGTTCTTGAGACCGAGCTGGGACATTTTATTGACCCCATGCCATATTGCCCATAACTCGGCCATCACCACCGAACAGGTACCTATCAGTCCCGAGTAATCAGCAGCCATATGGAGACCTTGTCCCGGATGACCACTCCGAAGGTAGCGACCCTGGATTGTCTCTGAACAGCCGCATCTGTGTAGATGAGATATTCTGTAGGCAAAGCCGTGTCTGCCAATCTGATGATCGAGGAATGTGGAAGACCAGTAAGTGCTTGGGACTTGGTGGCTTGAGCTTGTTTTAGCTAGAGAATACACGATAATTCTCATGAACCAGAGCTTTGATTACAGACATGAGCGAAAGCGTCGAGAAGTGCACATTCTGGAATATCATCTCGTTCCTTGACCTCCATAGCTGCCAACATACAATTGCAAATAGAACCTGCACACTCGGTAAATCATTAGAAGCATTGAGATTCTCAAAAATCCAGTCAATTGTGACATCACAGTTCCAGAAGTCTTGAGGCAGGTCGTGGTTAATCTCCGTCCACACTGCTGCACTCCGATGGCAGTCTCTCAAAATATGAATCAATGACTCATCCTGTCCAAAAAAGATACATGCGGGAGAAAGGGCAATTTTTCTGCGGTGGCATTCGGAGTTTGTCCAGAGACAATTCCGTACCGCCTTCCATAGGAAAATTTTGATCCCTTCCTGCACCTGAAGGGACCAGATGGGATCCCACATCAGGCTTTCCGAATTGTAAATTGTGGATGTTACCATATCGTAAGATGAAGTTGCGGAGAACCTCCTGTTGGTGGTGTGCCTCCATCTTATAACGTCTGGGCCTACATCTCGTGCTGGGGGAGGGGTAGCCATGATAGATTGGATGATAGGCATTGGGAGATATTGTGAAAGCCTTTGCAGGTCCCATCCTGCTGATGGGTGTGCGAAATCTGTAACAAGAAGTAAGATATTAGTACCGGATAAGGGAATCAAGGCATGGGACAGTAAGGGTGAGATGTTGTTGCCCCAAGAATCCATCCAGAACCGAGCTTTGCAACCATCCCCGATTGTCCAGCTGCATCCGTCCCTGATAACATCAAGTACTCCAATGATAACTCTCCACAACCGAGTACCCCTGATGGTAAAGCGCTGGTAAAGAATGTTGCCATCCTAGAAATCGTATTTCGCCAAAAAAACTTTGATCCACAAAGAGGTCTGATCTCCTTGTTTCCCTACAGCCAGCTGCCATGCAAGCTTACATATCAAAACTTTGTTCGTATCACGGCACTTCCTAAGATCGTGTCCCCCTTGATTCTTCGGCTGGCAGCATTCATCCCAGCTGAGTAGCGAAGGTTTCCTGCCGTTGGCATCACCCCCATAGGAATGTGTGAATGAAACGGTCCATACTATCGCATGTGCTCAATGGAATAGATGCTGTTTCCATTGCATAACTAGGTATAGCACAGAGAACGAATTTTCTCAACACCACTCTGCCGGCCAGAGATATATGCTGCTTGGACCACCTATTCATCCGTTCTTGTATTTTCACGAGCTGTGGGTCATATGTAGTCCCTGATACGCGTCCATGAATCAATGGCACCCCAAGATATACTCCCAGATCATCAACACGCCGTATTCCCAGTATGCTTTCCACCTCATGTGCTACCGGAATTGGGACTGTCGGGGAAAACCACAACACCGATTTGTTAGCATTCATGGTTTGCCCTGATGACGAAAGAAAGCCTTGTATAACGTCCATCAGCATCCTTGTCCGCATAGCTGTGCACTCTGCAAATAGAATAAGATCGTTAGCAAAAAATAAATGCGAAATGGCTAACCTGGAGCGCCCAAACGTCAGAGGCTTCCATCGGCCGTCCTGGGTGGCTAGATTGATCGCATGAGTGAGTCTTTCCATGCAGAGTATAATCAGGTAGGGTGATACCGGATCGCATTGCCGGACGCCTCTATGAGGATGGAATTGGGTTCCTCTTAATCTCTCCCATGAGACTCATGCGGAGCTCGTTGCTAGAGTGGATTAAATAACATCAGCGAGAAGCCCTGGTATACCAATATCCTGGATAGTATCCTGAATGAAGGGCCATTCGAGTTTATCGAATGCCTTTGCCAGTCAATCTTGATGGCCATATAACCGGTTTTTCTCTTCGATAACCTCATAAAATGTATGGCTTCCTGGGCCACCAGAATGTTATCGGATATATGCCTGCCTTTTACGAAACCTGATTGATTCTTCGAGATCAGCAAAGGGAGCACCAGTTTGAGTCTATTGGCTATATAATCTTGGACACCAATTTTGCGCATATGTTGACAAAGGTAATAGGACGGAAGTGGTCATAACTCTCCAAACTGGTGATCTTAGGCATCAAGGAAATGAGGCCTTTGTTAGCTTCCGGCGGTACAGTCCCTAATTTGAACACCTGCAGAACAAAGCCAATAAGTGAGGGCGAGACCACGTCCCAGTTGGATTGAAAAAAACCTACCGTAAAACCGTCTGGTCCTGGTGCTTTGTCTGGATCCATAGAAAATAGGGCAGCTTTGATCTCCTCTGATAGGACCTCCTGGCTCAAGAGTGCTAACTGGGATGTTGTCAGAGGTGGGAACATGCCACTCAAAGGGTAGGAGGGGAGGATCGGCAACTGATTTGAAGATGTTGTAGCATAAATCCGGTGGAAGATCGCCGTTGCACCTTCCAGAATTGACAGTTTGTCTGAGCACCACGTTATGTCCTCCTGCTGTATAGGGCCCGCTTTCCTTCTACGTTGCTTTCTTTTGAACCTTGAATGAAAGAACTTCGTATTTTTATCCCCTTGCTGGATCCACATACTGCGATGATTCTGTTTTTTTAG